>JAACJT020000530.1:0-19141 GCA_009936485.2 Gymnarchus niloticus | reverse complement strand
GGCGTTTTTAAGTTCACAGGTATGGTCAGTATACCAAGGAGCATATTTCTTATCTTTAAGCATTTTCTTCTTAAGAGAAGCAACCAAGTCAAGACTGCTGCAAGGTGAGTGATCAATGTTCATCGATACTCGTTCAAGCTCAAATTCATTTGTAGGCTTACCAATCTGGAAGAATGTCGGGGGAAGCTTGTAACTGATAGCAGCTGCAGTTGATGGAGTAATATGGCGATCAACACTCGCCCTGGAGAACAGCAGAGCAGCAGATCCCAGTAGTACTTCAAATGTTAGTAGAGCATGATCTGAGACTGCAGGATATAGAGGGAGGATAGACACATACTCCACAGGGATACCGTGGCTGAGTATCACATCTAAAGTGTGATTACCTGAGTGAGTAGGGCCTATTACATTCTGGACAACATCAACAGATTCAAGCAGAGAGGTAAAAGCCATACTGCAAGGATCAGAGTCATTTTCCATGTGGATATTAAAATCCCCAACAATTACCGCTTTGTCAGTAGTAACAACTAGATCGGACAGGAAGTCAGAAAACTCTTGGATAAAACTGCTGTACGGCCCAGGTGGTCTATAAATGACAACAAGGGTAAGCAATGATGGGGAGTTACGAGCACGAGGCGACATTAAGGATCAGGATTTCAAATGTGCTACATTTGTAACACAACTTCTCAGAAACAGAGAGGCTAGACTTAAATATAGCAGCAACACCACCACCTTGCCGATTAGGATGAGGGTTGTGTTTGTAGGTGTACCCAGGAGGGGCAGACTCATGTAATGCCATGTAATCATCTTGTTTAAGCCAAGTTTCCATCAAGCAGAATATTATATCTACAAGCACATGTTTGGCTCATCACAACCTGACATGCCAAGACTTATCACTGGGGCTCCCTTCTCCCAAATGTCATGAGGCTATAATAGCCTTTCTTAAACTGTCGACGTCAGTCTATGCAGAGAGAAAGAAGTTGTTTTTGTGATGGTACGTTTGATGTACTTTGATGTACTTAAACTTTGATCTTTGGATTGACTTTTGCTTGAACTGACTTCCTCTTTTGGATTGTGATTTGGCTTAGTTGCAACACCTAAGGGGGTGGCAGTGCCAGTGGGCAGGGTTTGAAGTCATTGAAACATTGGGAAAGGGCCAAAAACAACAAAGACAGGGTGGTTCTATATCAGGACAAACAGAGGACAAAATCACTCACATCTGCCAAAACCACCCTTGGTTAATCCTGGGGAAACTGAACAATCCTCTGCTGCCCTGGCTTGATTCCCTTGTCAAGGAGATGGTCATTCCCCCATGCCAGGCAGTGGCCAGCCTGATCTCTTTCTTTTAGGCTCCCGGGACACCCATTAATTAGGCGTTCCAGCTGACATTTTCACATTCTGATCCTGAATGCAGCCAGAATTGAAAGGGGCCTCAGACTGTTGCACTGTGCTGGAGGTCAAGAGGTGTGGCATCCTCTTGGTTATCACACTACCTGTGTGTGTGTGCGTGTGTGTGTTACTGTGGGAAACTATGAAACTATGAATGGATGTCAGCCCATGTAATCATCCATCCATCTCCTGAGTGGGGTCAAGGAGGCACTTGGTGCCAATTCCAGGCAGCACAGAATACAAAGCCAGGGAAAATCCTGGACAGGAAATGCAAGCATTCAGTTATTTATATATCCATAAATTTATTCATATACATAATAGGAGTGATCTTTGCATATTTGTATGTCACCAAGTGGAAAAATTGAGAAGTGAACCTTCGTTTGTACAGTACTAAAACAGAGGTGAAGACGCAATGCCAGGAATATGAGTTGACCTCACGCTACGGAAAAAGTGATTCTTCATGTGCTGACCGTACCACTGTGATGACATACATATCAACGGGAGCGTTTTAAAAAAGCGCTGTGGGGATTTTTGCCTTGCTGATTTGGTGCAGTCAGGAAGTCCACAGGTGTTTGATCTTATGTGCCTAGGATCATTAGGTCAAAGCAAGAACCTAACAAATTGGTTTTAATACCAGCTCATTTTCACATCTGAACCCTCTGGACAGACGTATGCCAATAGGACTCAAAATGGGGTGGCATGGTGGTTCAGCAGGTCACACTGTTGACTCATACCTCCAGGGTTGGGAGTTTAAATCTGCATCTTCTCTGTGTATGTAGTTTGCATGTTCTTCCTGCATCATGCAGGATTAATCCTGTAGTCCAAACACATGCATTTAGGCTAAATGATATCTTTATATTGCCCATAGTGTGTGTTCTGCAATGGACTGGCATTCCCTCTCGGGTGTGCACTATCCTGTATGGCAGTGGTTCTCAACCCAGTCCTCAGGGACTCAAGCCAGTCCATATTCTTACATTCCATCACCTACATACATGGTTTTCCTTGTAAGCTGCTTATAGTGCCCTTGATTACCTGGCTTAGATGTGCCAGTGGTGGACTTGAACAAAAATGCAGACTGGCTGGGCTCCCTGAGGACTGGGTTGAAAACCACTGCTGTATGGAATGGACTCCAGGGCCCTTCTATGACTCAGGATAAGTGGATACTGGCTGTTGAAATCAAAGGAAGCTTGCCAATTTAAACCTTAATTTCAATTTTGTATTTTTGATTTCTAAAAGATCCTTTAATGTTTATAATTTAAAAAAATACTTTTAATCTCTTTAGCCAATAGAATTAGCCCAGTTGTTGTGAAGTCACCACACAAAGCGTTGACCCAGTTTTTGTTTAACATCTCAAGAACGTCACATTTGGTGCTAGACCTGCTATGACAAATTAAATATTTTCAGCCTTCATCCTCGTTGGACAAGTGTCATTTGCTTATACTGCAGATGGCACCTGAAAACATCCATTACGGCTTGCTTACAGGTGGTGATAAACCCTATTTATGATGGTGTATTCGGCATGTGTGGTCCTTTGACATGAGGTGGTAGTGTAGAAAAAGTCCCCTGCCCAGAGGTGCAGTCCCAACAGCCCAGATGACAGTTAGATGTCCAGATATCCTGTTGACTTGAGAGAATATGCCTAGGCTTAGCACGAAGGCTGTTAAATGATACCACGCCTGGTCATGATTTCCACAGTGAGCTGTAAAGAGGTCACTAACCTAAATGTGCTGGAAATGTCACAGCCGTTCAGAGGCAAAACATTAAAGTTTGCACTTTTTCAAGTATTCTTCAAAAAAGAGAGAAGTGACTTTTTTAATTCTACATTTGAATTCACTCGCCTTATATATAATAAACGCACTCGGAAGTCCAATTCAAAATTCCTCACCACTATTTAAATAAAAAGCAGCCTTATTATGCAGTTTATTGATCTCTGAGGGGAAATTGTTTTAATCTATCCCTCATTGTCAACAAGAAAAGAAAAAAAGTTAACCCGAGTTCAGGAGAATCCACCCTGACTACATCCCAGTCAGCATCAACGGCTCTGCTGTGGAGATTGTGAAGGGTGTCAAGTTCCTCGACGTATGCACAAGTGACAACCTGACATGGACTGATAACACCACCTCCCTAACAAAGAAGGCCCAGCAGAGGCAACATTTCCTGAGACGATTGAAGTGAGTGGGCGAGCCTCTCCTCTCCTGCTCTCACAATGTTTCACAGGAGTATCATGGAGAGTGTTAAGACTAGCTGACCACAAGAGACTGCAGATTATAGTGAGGATCACTGAGAACATCATCGTTGTGCCTCTCCCTTCTCTGGAAGACACATTTACCAAAAAGCTGTATTGGCAAGGCTGGTCGCATGGTACCAGATCCATCTCGTCCCCCTTGTGGACTCTTCAGTCTCTTGTCATCAGGAAAAAGATACAGCAATATCAGAGCAACATCTGCCAGATTGTGTAACAGCTGTTTCCCTATGGTTCTTAGGCTCCTCAAGGCAATGCATCCGGCCATGATCTTCCATCCTAACTCAACATCCTAGGTCACAATCTCCCCTTCCACTTTATGCACCGTCATTTTACCTTGCTGATATGATCCTATGCTGTTGTTGTTATTAACATTTTTATTACTAATATCACAAGCTAATGTTCTACTGGACTTGCACTATGTTGTATTGGCAGATTGTCTAATTGTAATTTTGTTGTTGATTTTCGCTGTCGCACACATTTATTTCCCTGTCTTATTGGTCCCTTGTGTAAACCGTGGGCCCTGAGCTTCGCCATTTCATCTCTCTGTACACTTGTATATGGGTGAGGTGACAAAGTTTACTATGACTTTTATAATTTGAGTAATTTGACTACAAGAAATGTTTAAAGAATAAAAGCAAAAAAGTGAGATTAAGTCATAACCTGACCGAGAGGCACCTGGTTAGGCCACTGAACATAATCACATTTATACTCTCTCTCTCACACACACTCTAAATGTATGTGGGTGTCCCTGATAATTAGTGTTATTGGCTAATTAAGACACACCCAGTGCACACACAGCCATGCAATCTCCCGAAACAAACACTGGAACTTGAACTGGTCGGACTGAAGAGGTTAAAGACTTTCAACGTGGCTCGACGCAACAGGAGTTCAGTGGTGACGTGTTAGGCCACACAAAGGGACCCAATTGTCCGACATATAATGCTGTCACAGCAGCAAATCTCAGCAATAATACAACAACATCAAATGGAAAGCCAATCCAGAAGAGGGACAAAGGGAGGACCACCTTCCTATTGATACCCTTGTAGTTTGTATAATAGAACCTAAAACATACAGCTCAGGAAGAGCATGGTGGCTCAGTGGTTAGTGCTGTCACCTCACACCCTGAACCCGGGAGGTTTGAATCTTGGCTCTGTGTGTGAAGTTTGCATGTTCTCCCTATGAGGGTTTCCTCCCGCAGTCTGAAGACGTACGTCGTAGGCTAATTGGCATGATTAAGGTTTCTGTAGTGTTTTAGTGCACCCTGCGATGGGGTGGCACCCGTGGGGCCCAGCCTGCCTGTGAGAGGCTTCAGGCTCTCCAGCAATCTTGAATCGGATAAAGCAGTTTGGAAAACAGATGGATGTGTAACTTAGGTAACTCCTACTTTTGATTAATGACCAATCATTATTGCCATATTAAGGACACTCTCCCCAACTACTTTACTCATACGTTTAAATTTTTCCATAAATTGATGCCTTTGCACAAGTTCAGACATACGGTTTCCAACCTAGGTTTAAGTCACAGCATTTGGGGATTAAATGACATGAAAGCATTGTGAAAACAATGCATGACAGACCCATTTTCTTATCTCAATAGTTTTCATGAATTGCTCTTAGAAAGTTACAGTAAAACATGTCACCATTGTGTCAGTCCTTTCACTATGACATTGTAGCCTTTTCTGATTGGCTATATATTATTCCCCCTCCCTAACCAAATCCTAAACCAAGGGTCAGGCCGGGAGAATTAGTGCGTGTCTTAAATTGCTGATTGTCACCCCAATTTGAGGGGTATATGTGATCCTTGCAAAATCAGGAAGACAAATGGTTAAAAGATGTGGATCGGCATAATCGATGAGAAACTCCCACAGAGGACACTGAATGGACATCTCATAACAGCTTCATACTAATTTGCCCCCTTCCTCAAAAAAAAAAAACTCCAGAGGGATATACAAATTTTTCCATGTACATAAAAAATGCACTACCGGAATCCGCTCCAGTTACCCCTTCATACTGCCTCTTACATGAATGATATCAGCGGTCCATCAGGATTCTGGGTAACTCCTGGATTCAAAGAGAGTAAAAACTGCAGTTTCTTTCATTTTTACCTGGCAGATGCTGTCTGCTTCAGAACAAAACACGACAGAGTCCAGCAGAGCGTGTCAACCAAAACGCCAGGTAGACCCAATTTGTCGTCCCGTGTGTTACCCGTCATGCAGACATGTAAAACAGGCAAAGAAACAAGATGTAAAAAGTTCAGCCAACACAGCAATGTAACACTGATCAAATAATAGATCTGCATTAAAAAGATCTAAAATGAAACTGAAAAATGTGAGCTGTTACAAATATGATTAGATGACAAGTTTTCAATTTTCTCTTGAGATTGCTGTTTGTTTCTGTACTGGATCTATAATGAAGTAACTGGAAATCATAACTGAACTATTATCTTACGTATGCACTGAGCATACAATCTTTAATGAACAATTAACTGTTAAATGTGTCTAAAGGAAGATCTAAGAGAAAAAAATCACATTTAAGCTGTTCTCCATTAGGATGGGACATTTATTACACCGAGACAGGAGGAACAGTGGTGGGGAACTCCAGAATTTGCAGGACCTGCAGTTATATCCCTGTGCAGGTAACGTGTCTCAAGGGGCTCTGGTGAAATTATCTGTTTGGACTGAACGTGTGAGATCAGTATGGATAATCAGATCAAGCCGTCTGTGGCTTTTTTTATGTTACGTTAGACTGCCACCCCCTGTTCAGGAGTAAAATTAACATGAAGATGGTACAGCCTGCATGGGAACAGCGACTCGCTCAGCTAGGCCACTAAGAATGTTCACGAAATTAAAAATAACAGCACGCGAGATAAGATACCCATTTAACAGGCTCCACATGAGCTTTTCAATTAGAGCACGTCACGTGCGACTACACTGGCCACATGCAGAGGTCCAGTAAAACCACACTCCTGCCAGTCAGCTGTCTCAGCACTAGAAAGAAAGCAGACCGATCTCAGGTAACACTGGCTCAGCCACAGGCAGAACCAATCTCCTTCAGGGAGACAGGTCGACATTCCCCTCAGATGGAGATGAATCTCAATCCGGCTCAGCCAAAGCCAATTCCCAACGCTCTGACCGCTGTCTTTTTCTCACTTGCCCACCTGACATAACCAGCGACCAGAGCGGCATTATGGAGCAGAAATTCATTTTGTAAGCATTTTGGTGTTAAGACTTAACAGTTTTTAAATACAGGGGAAGGAAAAAAAAAAAAAAAAAACACGACAAAACACAGGTGAAACAGTACCTTTAATTCTGTTTGAGGACAGGGCAAAGGAAAAAAAAAAAACCTTGTTCAGCCCTTATTGTAAATAGAGTATCCTATGTCTCTGGAACCCCCCACACCCCCTGAATCAGCAGCTGCCCCAAAACTGGCTCCGTCCCTCCCACCACCTCCGGATACTCATGTTTCTCTGACACATAAGCATCCTTATTATGGTCCCCATGGCTGTTTATCTCAGAATTACTTAATTAGTTCTGTACAATGTTCAACGGTTTGAGATGCATCTCCAGGGCTCGGCTCCCACCCGCCGAAGTGCATATCCCCCGCCCGAGGACAACGTGTCCCGACGGACCCTGAGTGTCGAGCCACCCTTTGCTCTCGTGACTTGGCCTCATCACGGAACTGGCAGTGGCACTGGCCGAGCACGCTTCAAATGCAGTCAGCTGACACAGACAGAGTCTCTCACACACCCACCCGCTTCACACTGTCCCCCATGCGCGAAGGTGGTGCGTGATTAGTGATATACAGAAGGTAGAAATCCTTTGGTTCCTCTCAGCAGGTCTGAATCCCCTGTGCTCTGTTCCAGCTTAGCCGGTGAAAGTAGGGTCTAAATCCCGTCCCCCACCTTCCCAGTAGTCTGACAGATCAGTAATTTTTCACAAAAATAAAATAAAAAATAACCACCAGACTCTAGGGGTGTGGAAGGTTCATGCGGTCCTCAACGAGGGTGTTGTCCGGACCCTGTGTCTCCATACACTGCTGGACGGTTGCCAGGACTCCAAGGAGCCTCCGTTCCAGAGCTGCAAGGTGAGCGTCTGTCAGCACGGGGGTGACAGGGTCATGGGCCGTGGCCTGCCGCATGGTGGAGCTTAGACCCCTGCTCCGGAGCAGGTTCAGACGGTTCCAGGTGGACACACGGATCCTGGGGGGATGGGGCAAGGCAGAGGAAGGACATGCAGCAATGCAGGACAGATGTGAAAGGACAGTTTCCACAAATTTCACGTGCAGCAAAACTACGACAGTTTACAGAAAATGGGAGGAACACGTGGACTCCTTAACAGTCAGTCCACTGCTCGCATCAACAGACGCTTTCTTGGCGGGTTGTTCAAAAGTGCTGTGAACCAGGATGTGGTCAGTCATGCGTTTGGCACTGACGTGTCTCTCTGTATAACCGCACAGGCATGTCAGACAGAAAGACGGCCACCGATGGCACTTTAGCGTAGCCCTTTTGCCATAAACACAGTGACACAGCACAACGTCCGGACTCACATGCAGCACTGGTACAGGGGGGCCAGAATGCTCCTCTCATCCAGCGCTGGATTGCCAAAACTGTGAAGAGGAAGGAAAAGCGATTGATGAATGTCTCCAGAGGATGCAGTCTGTGTTTTAGCACTGGTCAGAAATGGTAAGGAGGGCTCAGATGGGAAAAGGAGCACGGAGGGGAGACCAGGAAAGCTACGTGTAAACCATGTGCCACTCTCCCTGCGGTGCAGCCCGGCCCAGTTTCTGGGCCAGCCTGAGATGTACCTCTTGGCATTGTCAAGCAGGATGAGCATGCTGGCGCCACCGTCGTCCTGGAAGCTCTCGTAATGGTGCCGATCCGCGTTCCCAATAAGGTAGTCGAAGATGGCGGTGTCGATGACGTCTAGGAGCCGGGGGCCGGCATCGTACGGTGGCATCTTCTTTACCGCCTCGCAGTAGCTTTCGTCGTACTCCCACCTGGGGGGGGGGGTCAAAGTTAGGAGGCCAAAGTCACTCACAGCCACCCGACTCTCAGCGCTCAGGAATCGTGTTGCACCGTTACCTAGCCAGTTTGCCCTCACGGTAGGTGCGCCCCCAGGGGTGCCTGTGCTTCTGCAGGGGCCACACATCTGGCAGCCAGAGGGTGACGGAGCCCTCCATGATGTCCCCCTCAGCACAGGCTGGCTCACTCTCCCGACAGTAGTAGCACTTCCCATAGAAGCAGGTGTTGTTTCCTGAAACAGGGTATCGAGAGTTGGGGGGATTAGCAGGTAAGGGATAACAGGCCGACGTTAGAGGAAAAATGGCTTCCAGACCTAGGGGATTAGCAGGTAGGGGGTGTCAGGCCAACGTGAGAGAGGCGATAGCTTCCAGGCACAACATCTCGACCTCAGAGAGGTTTACCACTGAGGCTCTGACCAAGACTGGAGACCTCTGGGATGATAAACCGATTTGATGATCCAATTGTGCATCATATTACGTGATGTTTCTCCACAGCTGATGCCTTCCACATAGTAAATGTATAAAATACAGGCCAGTCAGTCAGTCCGTTGCACTTAGATTTCAGAGCTGTTTGAGGATCACCTGGAGGAAAGCTGGACAGGATCTGTCATTTTGTAACCTGAATAGACAGTCATGTTGTAGAACTGCAAATACTATATTCTGAAGTGATACCAGAAAAAGGCTTTCCCAACGCTTAGTATGGACATGAGAATTACAGTCATGAGATATGTACTCCTTGAATAATCTTCGATACAGCAGCCCTCCCAAATAAAAAAAGACAACAGGTCAAAATACAAACCAGTATTTCTAGGGGGTGTTCCAGAATGTGGGCTTAAATCCTACAGTCAAATCAAATTCTGGTTGGTCGATTCCCCACATTTCTCCAATCCTGGAGACGGGCTTTCAGGTCTACCCAATGAGAATTCAGACTCATTCCTCCACCCAGTGTAATCGGTCTTTGATTTGCTCAGCAGTGACACCTAACACGCTCTGAGTCCCTTTTTGCCAGGAAATACACGAAGCAGAGGATTCCAAAACTTCAAGGATACAAGCAGGATGGAGGTAAAGAGCACAACCCCTCCCAAATCCCGGTAAACAGAATCCGACCGTCCAACTCGAGACTCTTCTCAGGCATAGCGCCCAGGCACTGACCACTTACAGCACGTGGGTCTGTTCATGACAAGCAAATGGCAAAAACCCATTGGAGAAAGTGTAAAATCGATGCTGTTTTTACACACCCACACAAAAGGAGAAGATGCGATTCCTGATGTCTCTTAAAAAAAAGAAGCGCCCCCCATCACAGGGATTTAACAAAGGGGATTCAAAATGAACAGAGCAACATCTCAGGTGACTTTGTACACGGTACCCGTTATCAGTGCGAGAGGAACCATGTCTGCCGCTTTATTAGGACACCTCTTTGGAACAGCGAGCCTTCAGCAGAAAGCAGCTGAAGCTCCAAGCTCTTTTTTCTATTTTGTCGTCTTCCCTCTAGCAGTGTCTTAGCATCACATTACACCGTTATCTTCAAAAAATAAAAAAATTTTTTAAAAAATCCAGAAGCGCTTTTCTGCAGAGACGTTTCCTGGAATCGAAGACCAAGTGTGCCGGTTCTGACTGTCTCCTAGTCAACACTGGGCTTTATTTAGATCTGCGTTAAATCAGGTGAGAAACAGCACTTCCTGCCTTTCACTGTTTTATTTATATATGAAACTTTTTTTTATTCGGCATTTGAGAAACAGAACACTGCAGTTCCACGCGGTGAATCAGTGTCAAAAAGACTCAGCGGCATCAGTATGTAAAATCCCACAGAACGAAAGACCCATGAAGGAGAAAAATTATGAGGAGGAGGAAGGACCAACCATGTGTGAGGAAGGTACTCAAGAGCTGGTCCGTGGCTACTGGCTTGATCTCCATGCGCAGGTTCACAAACCTTCCAACCACCAGTGGGGCCCGCCTAAAACCAAGAATTCTGGGAAACAGAAAAAGGAGAGAGATTTTAGACTTTAGTCATCAGCAAACACACACACAGCAACATACAGCGAGTGTAGGAAGGGTGCTGAGAAGCATCACCTGTCCAGATGGAAGGCAGCCACCTCAGCATTGTGCCTGTCATAGCCGGCGTATGGCTCCCCCTCCACGATGTATTGCCGGCTGTACCTGAGAGACAGAGAGAACGGTCATCTCTCTCCCCAACCTGAGCACCAAGGATGTGCGGCAAGCCATCCCTGACGCACATACAGGCGAGTTTGAGAAAGTGGACAGTTTGACTTCTGTCCCCCGATCAGCTCTAAATCACGGTGAAGACCGTGTTGCCGGCAGAGAAAACCACGGGAAAACAGTGTGCTTTGGCCTCTCCTCTGAAAGGCTGTTAATTCCACAAGGGGACACAGTGTGCTTAACTCACGTTCTGTGTGCCTTACAAGGAACACAGGCTGATCTGGGATCAGGAGACTTTTACAAAACTGACCACACTTGTGTGGAAAGAAAGCAAATTGGTGAAATAAGCATGCATGAACACAGTAATGGTCTCATGGATTGTGGGATTATTAGGGCTAATAATAATAATCCTACCTTTTGGGCTTGAAGACCACCTTCTGACCACCTTCCAGCACCAGCAGGGCCTTCAGCTGGGTGCCCTTGTACCCCACGTCAGCCCGTTCTATCCGAGCTGTTGCCATGGCGGTCAGCACCGCCGCCATCTCGGGCGTGTCGTCGGGGTATACCTCGCGGGGCCCCACCCACTGCGCCGCCACCTCCCACGGCGACTGGAGGGTGTGACTGAGGCGCGCACCCTTGTCGAGCTGCAGCCCCGCCTCCATCTTCCTGAAGGCGCGTAGGTCGCGGCGGCTGGAGGCCGAGCCCTCGCCCCCGTCCAGCAGGAGCACCTTGACCAGGCCGAGGAGCAGCAGCACGGCACAGAGCACCGCCACACGCTGCTTCAGCTTCATGTCCGTCAGAGCACGCCGGCTTCAGCCCAGTCTCAGCCCTGCACCATGGCTCCGCCTGGCCGGAATCAGCTGTCAAGAGAGAAGGCAGGGGGGTCCGGCACAGGGAAATGGAAGAAAGCGCATTTCTGCTGACGTTTAGAAAAAACCCACTGTTGCCACCACGCAGGACAGTGACAGTGTAACGGGCACCAGTCTAAACAAGTTTTTTTTTTTTTAATTATTCAGCATGTATGAGGCAGGACACACCTGCACCTGGAAGGCTCTCGCAAGGTGCTGGCAGCCTCCAGCGAGCACAAACAGATGCGCTCAGCAACACGCTGTTCTGTTTACAGATCCCGCACCTTGTCTTTACGGCACTTGCTTGACAACGACAGTTTTTTAAAATTATTAATACTTCAAACTAATTTTGGTGGGTTTCTTTAAAAGGCTCCAAAATTACTGTGAACATCTTCCCCGCACACATTCTGAACACTAAGTCCTCGTGTTGTGACCCTTTAAATGGGCGTTTACGGTTGCGAAGGCTCCATGACTACGCGTCTGTTCAGAGCAGCAGAAGACGTTACTTAAAACCGAGCCTCAGTAGCACAGAGATACCAGAACCTATGCTGAGAACTGGAATGTGGAATATAAACGACTCTACAGAAAACAGCACGGTCGTCCCATAATACAGCCTACTGGTTAGAACCTCGCCACAATTCCCTTAATGCATAATTACTCAGAGCTGTCAGAGTTCGCAGAGAGCAACACTTGTGTACCAGCTGTGACTAGCACTACAATTCTCTCGTAAGCTGCTTCTCAATGACCCCACAGTCCATACAGCCTGGCTGACTGTGTCTGTCTCACTCAAGACAGAGAAGACAATCAATATTGCTAATACAGCACAAAAGCAGAATTTATTCAGATCATTCCAGATGACAAATCAATAACTAGCTGTCACTGATAAGTTCTGCTACAATACTATGTTAACTCACCATTTGCAAGACAAATTTCCTACTCAGCAGGGAAACACATCTTCCTAAATCTATATTTATTCTGGTCTGTGTGGCGTTTAGCCACAGATGACAGACTCAGATGGAGAAGAACCTTACAGATGGTGCTGATACACTCATCTACCGTCTCACCCCCGATACAGGAATGGCTGTTCCCACAGATACAAAAACATACCGACAAAACAAACCCACAGTCCTGGAAAGCATCAGTGTATAAGCAGATTAATGCCTGGAACATGTTCGCCTGAAGACGAACAGTAAACCACAAGTCAATGTGAATGAGAGCATGCAACAGAGCAGTCCACAATCAACATGACCGTTGCTAGTGCTGGTTTGAGGCCGTGCTTATCTTGATAATGAGTTTAAGTGTTCATAAAATGAACACATTTTACACCCACCAGCACACACACTTGCTCATCGTGAGACTTCCTTACTTCACGCTCCCAGCAGTTACCATTTCATCACTGAAAAGCCCCTAATTTTAAACAGGTTGATAAAAATGCCACCGTTCTTCTGCAGAAGAGGGGCTGGGTGTGCTAAGGGGGGAGGTGGAAATGATCGTGGGACAGAAGCAGAGAGAGACATGATAAATAGAAGGGGGGGAGGTAATGATAGAGGCAAGGAGAGATATGGTAAATATGGGGGGGGGGGTGTTAATATATTGTTGGAGCTGGAATAATGGAAACTTGTGATGAAGGCGTGATGCTCAAAAGCACTGAAAAAAAGAACCCTACTTGAAAGTGGCTGCTTGTCTTTAAGCCAGACAAAGGCAGTGCAACACATCACACTGTAGTACTGGTAAAACCTGCAAAGCGGGGAAAAGGCAGCTGCTTATCCAGGTATCTCAGCCAATCTTAACAGTGTTTTGTCACGCAAGAAGCCACAGCCTTGTTAAAACACTGCTGGAGAGAACTAATCCAGGGCTACTCAAATGTGATTTTTTTTTTTTTTTTACTTGATATTCTATGTACCCACAGCTAACTGTAGAATTTGAAAGGTGACAGCTGGAAAACGGCTCCATGTCCCACCGGAAAAATTCATCCACCAGCCACCGATCGGACTTTTGTGCTCAAGATAACTTTACTGTGACGGCACCTGCTACCACAGATAGGCGAGTTTTATACTGTATTCAAATTGTACTCAAATTGTTCTTCAATAAGCCTCTTGTCGACTGCAGGACAACAGCACTTACTTAGCAGACACGCTTGTCCAAGGTGATGTACAAGTGAGGAAGACTGGGGGTCAGAAAGCAGGTTGAGCCTGCACCCTTGGAGCAGTTAGTTTTAAGGGCCTTGCTGAAGGGCCCATATGAATCCTCTGGCCAGAGAGACCACAGCCTTGTGGAAAAACACCTACAGGACATTACGCTGCAGCTGGGCAAAGGAAAAAGATCACTACATACGTTGTTTTCTGCAGGAATTTTTACCAGGTCACATGATGCACACTTCGTCCTTCATAACCATCATGATTAGCTGCAGTGGACCCTCATTCATATGAAAACACAGATCAGGGAGGAACCATGGAATTGTATTGCCATTCCTACACTCTGCACAAAGCAATCATTAAAGTGTAAACCCTCTCCTACCCCTGACCCATGCAGCTTCAGTCCTGGCCACGCCAGCACACGTAGATCCTTCTTAGTACCGGCTCTGTCACCTCCATCAACCCATTTCTCTAATCTTTGACACTCATGGCCAAAACTAGAGGCGCTTTAAGGTCACAGCCTTATACAAGAAGGCCTCACCTTCTCACCTTGCGACCCCCCCACCCGTTTGCCTCGCGCTGGGGGGGTGACAGGAGAGAGCTAAGAATTCCTTCATATTAGCGTCGGACGCCTGTTGATCCGGATAACAGCTTTCCCGCCGCCATTGTGTTTCCTGGTGACTAAAGACAGAAGGTGTCCGCCTTCCATAATGATAATAGTGATATGGCGTGGCTAGGCACAGGCGCTAGGCTAACGCGGCGCGGGCCTGTAGCCTCGGATTTTCCTGCCCGCGAGCGCCGATCTTCGAGCACGCGATCCCGCCCGAGGCGCCGGCCTCCGCGCGCTGCGGTGCTCAGAGTATGAATGACCGGGCGCCCGCAGCCGCTAACGTGGCACATCCCGCCCGCTGGTCTGCGACGTTAAGGCTGAACGAAACACCGGAGACCAGTTAGGCTAAATGGGTACCAGCGGGCCGGCGGGATTCTCCGTCTAGAATACCCTTAGTCCGGTTCGGTTCTCATCCGGATCCAACTGCCAGTGCCCGAAACGATAAAAAGACACCGTCTGCGTTTACCTTTACGAGTAATAAAAACATTGAGTCTAGTGTTATGGTTAAGGAGTCGCTGTACAGTATATAGCCTTTATAACAGTACCGCAGTACAGCCGATCCCAAAACGTAACCGCGAATCTGAGCTGATGTTTGCGGTCGCCACGCCGCCTCCCGCTGCCCACCATCATCACCTCTTACCTTAACGCCTGCTGGTCACGGAAGCTGCCCGCCCTGCAAATATGATCGCGTCTCACTCTCCCCTAGTGAATGTGATTCAGTGTTCTGCTAAACGCCGCGGCTCCATCCCAGTCCTCCCGTCCATCATCATCATCATCATCCTCCTCTTCCTCCTCCTCCTCCTCCTCGGGCTCCCGGTGACATCGATGCTCTGCTGACTCTGGGCTTCAGTTTGCTGGTTATACCCCCAAAACTTACCCGTGATTATCTGTGAAAGTGCTCTCCTTCACAGGCACTTCTCAATATTGTTTTACAGAGTACACGAATTTTAAGAAACGTTATTGTTAGTTTTCTCTTTATTCACAGCGTGTTCTACAAAAGACAGATAATTAAATTATGGGCTTAATTATAGTAGCATAATAAGGAACAGTTTCAAGGAACAGAACTTGAAAATCTGAAATATTGCCCCAACCCTTCAGTGTTCTTAACTTTTCTGACCTCTCCTTATGTGTCAGCAGTTTGCCAGTTGCTCCTACTGACACAACAGTGCTAATAGGTTCTGGTAACCTGTGTGGTAATTCAACCTGCGCATTTAATTAAATTGTGATGTGTGATTAATAAATTAGTGCTAAATTAATGAAACGGCCATTGCAGCGGTAGAGGTCCAGGTCGGTTGTGTAAAGCACCTTTTCAGAAATGCTACACATTTCAGTAAGTTAGTGTGTAATGTCAGTGTGCACAGTAGGGTGTGCTGGTGCATCACTTTGTATTGAAAGGACCATCAGCTCTGATCTGCAGTTAGATGGTATTCTGCATCCTATGGAAATGCAGTAGGAAAGAATTTGTTGACTAGTGCAAAAATGCAGGATTTCAGCAGCCCACTGGAAGTGCAGCACGTAGGTTTTCAGAGCCATGAAGAAATATAGCTTACCTTACTGGACACTGATTATCTCAGTAGTCCTTACGTCAGGTCACAGAACAACGCCATTCTTGATTTGGACACTGACCTTCGTAACAGACTATAAAGAAACATGCTTTGCCAAGTAAGAGATGGTGTTACTCCCCTGGAGATTTTTCATACTGCTTGCTATACAAGTTTGGGGTTTCCTGTTGAAATCAAAGCCTCAATACCTGGTTTACTGGGGGAAGCAGCCTACTTTTTTTGACCATTTAACCATAATATTATGTGGAAGTGGGTGCAAGGAATTGTATTAAAGCACAAATTAGCTTGTGTTGATTTCCGGTAGGCTAATTAGTACATTACTAAACAGCCACTAAATTTGTTAACCAGCACATTTGCATCACAGAGGTGCAAATAGGGGGGTGTGTGTGTGTTTTTTTTTTAAGACAGCTGCAAAGATGAAGCATACTTTAAACATATTCAGTATATATGTTGACCAGCTGACTCAAATGCATTTCCACCTGATCAGGCATAGACATGTCATGCAGTGATCCACTATGGAAACACAGCCAGCATCATATCAAAGCTATTAAAAAAAGAAAAAAAGAAAAAAACCAAACATCTTGAACACCCCTACATATGCATGTTTACGTAGCTGAAGGGCAAATTTTGGGTACGGGCAGCTCTAAATTTGCTTTTGGCCAGATTTGTAATGGACACACAATCTACGAGTTGCTGCAGGAAGTGTACGCACATTACTGAGAAGAAAATACACAGTATTGCACTCCTGGGATAGGGTCTTTGCCCATGGTGTTCGCTCTAAAACACAGAGGACTGGCTGGTTGTGTTCATGCATGACATAGAAGCAGCTTCTGTCCCTATAAATAATGTCAGAGGCAAACCTTTAACAATTCAAGTAGGTTTATTTCAGTAGGAAACATAATACTTAACTTGGCACCTAAAGTGTTCAAATGCAAGCTTATGTGTAAACACAAAGGAACCACCGATTCACAGCCATACATATGCAACAGCAGCTAATTTCACATTCGCCAAGTTTGTTTATCTTGCCTTAAAAACTGAAAGCAGCCCAACAAAGCAAAAACACGGCCAAACTGTTCGTCATGTTGTTGGTCCAAGAAGCACATCTCTCAGGTCAAAGGTCATAGTGCTCACTTGGGTCACAGGGACAAAGAGCAAAGGCCAGGTGAAAGTGGGAAGAGAGGGACCTTGTTGTTCCATGTCACATGACTACACCATGCTGGGTGACCTGAACAAGGTGTACCTCAGGGGCACTTTCCTCCTCTTGTCACAGCATTCATGTGCTCATTATTTCATCAAAAAGCACAATGGTTTCCATTTCATTATAAAACGATGTGAAATCAATTTAATGAGCAATTTTTTCCCCCAATACATACAAGCTATTTTTCAGACTGTGTGTACATAAGGATAAACAGATTATACAGTATAAATTCACAAAAAAGGAATTAACATTCAGGAGACTTGTTTGGGGAAAAATCCAGATAAACTGGATCTGAAAGGTGTTATTTAAATTTAATGACAGGCTCTGCTTAACAAAACTGCATAGAGTCATGGGACGTTTGCGGCTGTACTGCAGGCTTCTGTGGTGAAGCCTCCGATTACCTTCACATTAAGCTGTGATTCCATCCCAAAAGGTGTTGGCTGAGGGAGTCTTAAAGATGAAGAAAGGAAGGTCATATTGGCCAGAGATTCAGAATGGAGCCAAGGACATTGATGTGCTTTACATTAACTTTAACTACCGCATTAATCATAAGCCAAAGTCAACGCAGAAAAAAAAAAAAAATAAATACTGGGGATAAACAGTTTTGCATGCAGGTTGTCTGTGAGGATTATTATTTTTGGACAATGAAATTTTGCATGTGGTTAGTTTTCAAAAAGACATTTTTAGGGTTTGTGTTAATAGTAAAGAGAGACCCTGTTTATGTCCATGACTTGAGCTGTCAGTTACAATGAAGACAGGGCAACAGAAAGACAAACACCCACTACTTAGTAGAGAACTCTTTGCTGGTTGTACTTTATGTATACATACAGTTTGCTAAAGGAAAGTGGCAGGAAATATATGGAGCACATAGTAAAGCTGCAGCAGGACAGAAGGCACCGGGTACGAGGCCGACGATAGCGACGAGTGGGCAGAATGAACCAAAACTGAACACACTGCACTCCGTCTGAAGCCCTCACTGGTACAATGAAGACAGACACCCCACCTTCTGGTCAGCTGAGTAATACCAGGAAACCTTTTCAGGAGGTTTGGATGCCAAACCATTTCCCATTCCATCCATCCACTGACATCTATACCGTCCATCATTTTCCATCTCCACTGTAGCCACTATTCCAAGCACACACCAGCTTTAAACTCCACCTTCCTGCTAAATCAAGACTGTTGTCACATACCCATCTGTGGGGACATAAATACTTCTTCTAAATGCACCCAACGGATAGACTGCTCTTTCCAGAATGTTCTAGGGTATCTACTATGTAAATCTCCAAAAAAAAGAAAAAAAAGATTGTGAGCTATACTAGCAATTAGCTTTAGAGCAGTGCATGTTTCTGACTAAAGTTAAGCTCAAGCTGCTCTTCATTGTCCAAACACATCAGTTCATAGAGTAATGCAGTAATTTGAGGTTTAATGTTAGCTGAAAAATTCCTTGGAGCTGGTTGGACTTGGAAGTTGCTACAGCATTTTGTAAAAGCATGGAATGCAGTGGACATTAAGTGTTCATTTCTGTAAACAAGGAAAGGAAGTAAACAGAACTTTGTGTTGTCAGCAGCTTTGTTTAATTCAGTTGGCTCTATAAAAATGACTGATGACTTTATCCCTCTGGCAAATCATTAAATGTATCCAACAGCGTCAGATACATAGTTTATCGTCTTTAAATACCAAAGATTCTCCCATCCTAAAAACTGCATTTTGATTTATTGTTGTTTTAACTACATTCTGGAAGGAATAAACCAACTCACCCTTGTTTAAGTAAAATCTCTTCCTTGCTAAACCTGCATTATACCCATCTCACAGACACAACCACAGCAAGACAAGAACACGGTTACAAAAACACACACTTGGCAAAAGTAGTACGGGGGGGGGGGGGGGGCCAAAAAAGAGAAAAAAAAAAAAAAAAAAAACCCCAAAAAAAAAAAAGGGGGAAACACCCCACCACAACCCCCCACCCCCCCCCCCCCCACAAA
>JAACJT020000529.1:0-14706 GCA_009936485.2 Gymnarchus niloticus | reverse complement strand
GTCATTCCCTAAGTCATTCCCCCCTTTTGTGTTGTATTCTTTTAATGACCAGATACACTATCACTTATACACACAGCCCTGTTTCCGCCATTTTCCAACTACGGTGTTCCGTTAAACCTCAACTTTAGACTGGGTCATAACAACTGTCATAGTAAGGGTACGAGAAGACAATGGGGCAGACGATTATTACCGCATCGTGAGGTGTACAGCCTGGGGTACTGGTCGTGATGGAGGTTTTTGGACTTCCCTCACGATGCGGATGAGGCTGGTTCTGCATGATAAGCCGCCTACCATATATAGGTCACAAAACAAAAGGCTTTCTGATTGCCCCCTTTTTATAGGTTCCTTCAACATGCAGTTAACCTTGCTGGAAGATTCGTGATGAAAGATGATGTGCGAGCAGATAACTGGGCCCAACCCTTTGGTCCCCTAAGTCGTGACGTGGCTCTTGTCCCTCTGCAGCCCTAGAGGAAGCGGATAGTACCGGGGCCAGACTAACCATTACTGTCTCGGGGGATCCAAAAGGATCCAAAATTTATCCAAAGAATTGTTGCGTGTGAGGAGACTTCCTGTTGCAAGGAAAGACTTCAGGTCAATCTGGAAGAGACCGTTTCCTCAGAGTTCCCAGGACACGTAAATATCTCGCCCCTTTAAGCCACCGAGGGGCTGAGTTGCACCTGCAGAGTCCCAAATTCACACCCAGACAGGATCCTTCTCTACATCTTCACTTTACATTCCGTGGCTTATAAACTGTTAATATAAATTCAGAGATGCGCTCTGCAGCATGCATTTCACTTATCTATACCATCAAGCAGCAGTAACTCTTCTGAGGCTTGAAACTGTGAGTCTAGGATTTTAATGCTGTTAGATAAATATGTTCTTTAAACTATTCCTTAAACTTTTTTGTTGGATTACATATGGTTAAGGTTAGGGCTGGGTAAGAGTTAGGATTGTCATAGTTAGGATTAGGGTTAGGCTTGTTGAAATGAATGAAAACCTCTCTGTCAGTCTGTCTGTCTGTGTAGGTGTGTATGTGAGTGTGAGACAGACAGACCAAGAGAGAAGTGGCTCAGTAGCACTGTTGACGCATACCTCCAAGGTTTTGGGTTTGAATCCCACCTCCACTCTGCGTGTGTAGAGCTTAAATGTTCTCTCTGTGTCATGTGGGAGTCCACTGACAAGCCAAAGACATGCGGTTAGGTTAATTACCATCTCTAAATTTCTATCTGTCTGTCCTTTAATAGACTTGCATCCTAACCAGAATGTGCTCCAGTCTTGTGTGTGTGTCTTTGCGTACATTTGTGTATTCAGACATACATGGCTTATAGAACATTGTCAGAATGTTCACGGTGTATGTTTGGTACTCTTATAAATCGTATATAGTCTGCATAGAAGGAAGCATATCCATTGTACTGCTGAAATGTTAATTCATTTGAGATATTTGCTGTGGTGTAGAAATTTAAGATCAGGTGGTCTACTGTTAAATCAGCTGTGCAACGTAACCCCTTGATTTTTTATACTTCCATCTATGCTAACAAACTTTGAAACGGCATGCTCTGAGTTTTTGCTTAGAAAAGTGCTTTGGAAATAAGAATTATTTCTCTATTCAGATTAACACCACATCTTACGACCACTGACTCTGTAAACTTTGGTAGTCATTAAAATTTATGCTACAAAAGGTTTTAAGAATACAGTTCAATGTATTAGAATATTTGAATCCATATTTTAGGAGAACAAATGACAGGCTGCAAATATCTTTAATCAGATCAAAGATGAATACTTTCCACTGTCCCAATCAGGATTTGTGTTTTCCAGTGTCACAACAGTGGGGCTTCCTTCCATAAATTCCAATTTTCACGCATGCGACAGACTTTGCATGTGTGCTCTGCAACATTACACTGCACCTTTAATCCATAAATTATTTTTGAAAAGGGCTCTTTGAGTGCTTCTTACCTCAGAGGCTAACACAGCCTCTCACTGAATAGGATGCCAGTCCATCGCCGGGGACGTGAACACGTACACATTCACACACACAGTCATTCACAATAGGCCATTTAGAGATTCCAGTTAGCTTAATCATGCGTCTTTGGACTGCAGGAGGAACACCCGCAAAACAGAAGAAGAACGTGCAAACTCCACACACGCACGCAGAGCAGAGGCTAAATTTAAACCCCCAAACCGGGAAGTGTGGAGGCTACTGTGCTACCCACTGCTAATCTGAGATATGGCTGTCATATTGCTGTCCTTTATCATGGGTTCAAAGGTCTTTACCGTTTAATGTGTATCACAGAAACGGCCTGTCATTCCACCTTTCCATACTTACGCTCACTTGGTGATGCACACTTCTTATGTGAAACATATGTGGACTCATTTGGTTTAATGAATTTTACCAGATACTTTTCTCTTATTTAAAATATGTATGATATGTATTGTATATTATTACTTACTTTGAAATTATAACCAGGAGACAAAACTTGAGCTTGAACTTCCGCTTGATTCCTCGTGTTTTTGGTTATTTGTACGAGTATATTCTGTAATTTATGTCCTGAATGCAGGATTGCACAGTGCTCACACCTCTGGGCATAATCAGGGTTCTCACCTCTGCTCTGTGTGCGTGTGGAGTTTGCATGTTCTCCTTGTGTTGTGCAGGTTTTCTCTCGCAGTCTGAAGACATGCAATTAGGCTAAGTGGCTTCTCTAAATCGCCCATATAGTGTGTGAGTGCGGGTGTGTATGTATGTGTTTTGTGATTGGCTGGCATTCCATCCAATGAGTGACTGGGCATCTTCTCCTCTGTTACTCAGGATAGCCTTCTTAGTTCCAGTTAATGAATGTGCACAGTTCTCACTTCCATTGCTAAATCCATAAAATTCATGGCTGTCAGTGTAAAAAATGCTGCCATTTATTCTGCCAGAATATTTCCGAATGGGTCCTGGTGGTCCCATCCTCCCAAGCATATAGGTATCTATAATGGTGCAGGTCTAATGTTTCAGCTAAAGAACCGAGAGTGGTCCAGTGTGCTGAGATACACTGAGTTCGTGTCTGTGCGCTCCAAATTAATGATCAGACTGATCTAAATTCTGCTCAAGGAATGTTTTACATGAACATCTTTCATTCCTGCTTCTATTGGGTAACTGGTCCATCCTGGCCATTCTGCATATCAAATTACGGTGCATGATCTACATTCAATAACTTACTGACAAAGGTCAATCAAAGTCCAAAGTGCAGAGCTAAATGAAAGGATAACCTAATAGCTGTATTATTTATTTATTTAAGCATGAAAAATGACACGTGTAAAAATATTAATTAATGCTGTGGCATGTATGTTACATTTAAGCAAACCAGAATAACGGCTAATTTAATTTGACTGCTTGTATCATTTGGTATGTTTTTAGAGAGATGTGGTTTAGTTTTTGCTGTTCACTTACAGGTACTTTTCACCTGTGAGAGTCTGGGTCACTTTTCCCCATGACTCCTTACAATACTTCATTTTCCACAGAAACAAATCCCCGATAAAACCCTATAAATATTAAATCTACAGATTGCTCTGCAAAAGCGTAAAAACCTGACCAGGAAATCTAAAATTTTATTGCCTACGTTTCTTTAGACAATTGTGTTATTGAAAAATTCACCAAGAATAAAACGTTAAAATTTAACTTGATAAAAAATGCGTACGTAAAGACAACAAAACACGTGATCCCGTCATGGTATGGAATCTATTTCTTTTATCGTAGAAGTATTGCTAACATTTTTGTTAAACGATGAATGCAAATCGCGGTAGAATTGTGGTTCATTATTATTAATATGTAGCCTAAATTGTAACAACGGTTAGGAGATGAAAAGATAAAGTCAAATTATTCGCTGAAGACAACATGCCATATTGTTCTCATGTTTCTTTCTGTGGGCTAAAATGTTACCATGTTAAAATGTAACGGTTTAATTTAAAACAACATGCATTTTGCATGTACAGAATTTATTTCTGCATGCTATATTTCATCATTTCTTTCGCTTACTTCAGTTATTACGAAATGCAAAATGTATTTTGTCACTGTTTTAGGATTTATCTTCAAACATTATTTAACAGGATATGATCATCATCACCATCATCATCTTCAGGTATACAGCACAAATCACGGATTTACTTTCCCTTTTTAAGTGGACACAAGCATGCATTTACAGACACTTTTGGACAACCCCTCCCTGTGCAGAAGTTATAAGATTAACTACAGCCCTCAATGAGCAGCAAAACCTCAGGCGTCCTCATCGAAGTCTGATTTATAAGTTCACGTTTAGCAAAGGATGAAGCGATCTTAAATCAACAACAACGTGCGCTTAATATTGGATATTGCAAGATGCATTAGTACGACGTTTCAACTTTCCGGACATTTTCGTTTTCGTTCTCCTGGACCGAATCGGTGTCATTGATGGCATTAAGGATGCTAAAACATATGGCAAATTACTCATGTTATACAGACAAGATGATTCTGTCCGAAGACGAAGAGAACCGCAGTGAGAGTGACGGTAGCTCGGACCAAAGCTATGGATGGTCCCCGGGCTCAGATCTGCGCCAGAATCTGATGCCCAAAGTCACCGCAATCGGCGACTTGGTCCTGATTAAGCAACGCAATGTCGCAAATGCCAGGGAACGGGACCGGACGCAGAGCGTTAACACAGCCTTCTCCACTCTCCGGACTCTCATACCGACGGAGCCAGTTGACAGAAAGCTCTCAAAGATCGAGACACTTCGACTGGCCTCTAGTTACATCTCGCATCTGGCTAACCTTCTTTTGACAGGGGACGATGAGGGTGGGCAGCCTTGCATGAGAGCAGTGCGCTGTGCTCAAGGGGAATTAAGGCAACGGAGAACAATATGCACATTCTGTCTGAGCAATCAAAGGAAGGGGGTAAGCTGGTTTTCAATTCATGATCTTATAATTTGTTTCTAAAAATGTCTTGCTGTAGATCTTATTCTTGACTATGCTTGAAAGTCAGTGCGCAGGCATGTATTTCTGAATACATGACACTATAGGAATGAACACCCCTTCCGCTGAGTAGAAACTGTATAGCCCGGTATGTATTTATTAATCGGAACTTTTCTCAGAAAATGGCGGAGGATGTACTTTAATCACCATGAAAGTTAAAATAATAAATTATGTTATCTAACGATGGGATTAGAAATTCCTTCGACATTTTCTTCGACTTAAACACTTCATGTTTGTTCTAATCTTAGTAGTAATATTTATGTTATACATAATCTCTGCTCAAAGTTAAAATTATTTAATATTTAACTAATGCTGTTAAAAATAAAATTCAAAATGGTTTCTGTTTTTATTCATTAAAGTCTACTGGATTTCTATAATATGTGAGACTGAAAAGATGAAAATGATATGTTTTGGTGCATTCAATCTGTAAGATTATTGAATGCAGTTAGATCTGTGCTCTACTCAGATCTTTTGTGCGTGTTATGGATTGTCTGGTTACTGAAAAGAATAATATTCAAGACTGAAACAAATATGTCTGGGTATATGTTAAAAATGTATAACAATTATATAATAAGTCAAGGATAATGCTTAAGACTACAATATTCCTTTATCATGCTACATACAATGCCATGCTGTGATCAATTTTAAGTAATACATTTTTTACTTGCAAATATTTAATAGTCATAAACATTTACAGTGCTTATTACACTCTGTTTAGAGTTCAACAGCAAAGACCTTTCAGGTTTAAGATCACATGTTCAGCACCTTAACCATTCATCCATCTTCTAACCACTTATCCTAGTCAGGGTTGCAGTCGGGGACTCAGAGCCTATCCCTGGCAGCACTGGGCACAAGGCTGGGGTCCACCCCAGATGTAACGCCAGTCTATCACTGGGCACAAGGCTGGGATCCATCCCAGATGTAATGCTAGTCTATCACTGGGCACAAGGCTGGGGTCCACCCCAGATGTAACGCCAGTCTATCACTGGACACATGCACCCACACCCCCGCACAGTCGTACATTGCGGGCCCTTTAGGGGTTCTGATTAGCCTAACTGCATGTTGTTGGACTACAGAAGGACATTTGATTACCCAGAGGAAATCCACACATGCAAACTCCACTCACAGAGCAGAGGCTGAATCTGATGCCCAGTTCCTGAAGGTGCGGGGCAGCAGTGCTCCTTTCTGAGCTACTGGGGCACCCAATAAATGTTATTCTATAGTTGCATATTTATATGTTATGCAAACATTTTCCAGTGTGGATATGCCCAAACGAAAACATTATTGCTGCTGTCAAATAGTTTATTTTCCCTGCAAATATAAAAAAATTGAAAATAAACATTATAAAGAAAATCCTCTTTGTCAGACTTTAGAATAGTCATTTAACAGTATATTTCTAATTCATATTTCTTATTATTAAACACCCACCCACCCACACACACACATATATATAGTATATATACACATATACACACTGTTGGTGCATTGTCACATTTCTTATCCTGTTTTATTATCTGACTCGGCTATTTTATTTTTAACCTGTCAGGTAAAAGATGGAGGTGACCCTCAGAAACATCATGGAGTCAATGAGCTTGAGGCGATGAGTCGTAGGTGATGTCCACTCTCGGATTTGGTGGATAGACTTAGGACCTTCCATCTGGAACCCTGGTGCCAGCCTGGGAATGTGAGCTTGGGATTTGAGCTCGGAAAAAAGAGAATATGATTGAAATTTTAATTTAATGTGGACTGTTCTGGCAAGAGAAGACCCAGCACATCATTAGAGTACGTTCTAAGGAATATTGAAA
This sequence comes from Gymnarchus niloticus, assembly GCA_009936485.2. NCBI lineage: Eukaryota > Metazoa > Chordata > Actinopteri > Osteoglossiformes > Gymnarchidae > Gymnarchus > Gymnarchus niloticus. The sequence continues at coordinate 7,920 of JAACJT020000529.1, read as the reverse complement.
TGTAAATAAGTGGAAAATATTTCACCACATTTATTACATTGGTTTGTAAAGGTGATTTGTATTCAGTAAGAATAAAATCTTATTTTTGAAAGCTGGTGATGCCTCTTCTCTAATTAATCTTCAACTCATTTTTTAGAAATGTGTATCTTTTGTGTGTTTTGTTTCGTCATATTTCATATGCATAGTTCTGCAAGAATAAAGGTATTGAGGTAAATTTAAGCTCTGTAATAGTAATTATTCATAATGAGCAGTGTTAGCAACATTTTTAAAACTGAAGTTATTAATCTGGAATATCCTTTTATTCCACCACCAAAACAAAGATTTGAGAGATTTTCTCCGAGATGGCAACCACTGTGGACAAGAAATTAATGTCCTACAGGGAATGTGTTCAGTTTAAACCTTGGTACCACTTGGCTGTTTCAATGACGGTGTGCTTAAAAGACATAAAATATGTGAAAGACGCAAATACAATTACTTGTTATAGAAATAATTTATGAAGGCCATTAGGTCGACCACTTTGAAACCTATTATGTTGAGACATAAATAAACTCTTAAGCCGATCTCCAAGCTTCGCTTTGCTGTGAGACTTGTCGAAAAGTCATGTAGCAGGGGAATGTAATTCCAGATTTTTTTCTTTTATCCTGTCTACTTCTTCATTAATTAGTCTAAATTGTCACAATCAAACGAGATAAAACTGAAGGTGGTAATTAAAATCAGAATTGTAGCTTGAAGATTAGCATGACATCTAGTTTTCATATGTTGATAAAAGCATCAGTCTGTGCATTGCTCCATATATGGACTGCACAGCATATGGAGGAATCTACAGTGTGTTTAGCACTGTTGGCTCAACTTAACTGAATTATTTTATGTTTCACTGCAGTCATTGTTGTGTGACTATCAAATTTGTAATAGCAGTCTTGCATTCTAACAATAGCACAACAAGTCTCTAGCATTAAGAACTGTAAGCACAAACATACCATACAAGAGTGTGTTTTGAGTTATTGATTTGAACTCATATAAGCTGTGCTAAAACACCTGCATGAGCTGGGGAATACTTGTGCTAAAACCGCATTTGGAAACAGCGTTTATGTTTTGCAGTCTTTTTAAAAATATTATTTTTGCTAGTCAAATGGGGGGGTTGGGCATGATGGCTCAGTGGTTAGAACTGTTGCCTCACACCTCCAGAGTTGGTGGTTAAAATCCCACCTCTGCTCCAAGTGTGGAGTTTGCCTGTTCTCCCTCTACAGTGTGGTCTTTTTCCTGTAGTCCAGAGACATGTGGTCTAGGATGATTACCCGTTGTGTCTGCCTGTGCCCTGTGATTGGTTGGCATCGCACCCAGAGTGTGTCCTAAGGTACCTGGGATAGGCTCCAGGTGACCCTGCATAGAATAAAGCCATTTAGAAGATGGGTGGATGCTACTTGAAATTGGCAATGTCTTCAACTTCCATTGAAAATGACCTTGAAATCAGACTGGTGGTGTTTAGGGTAATGATGACAGCTATACCTTCTCTTTATACATAGGCATATAACTGGAACCAAAGCAATTTATCCACTCCATAACACCCAGTCTGAGTTTCTGAAGATGCTTTTAGAATTTGCTGTCAACAACCACGGCAATTCTGAATATTAGTTGCTGGTAAATTAAGAGACAAGAAACTTTACACATCACCTTGAGGCCCAAAAGTTTAACGTCGAGATTTTGTATATTATGATACAAACAAAGGAAATACAGTTTATCATGTAAAATGTAACTGATTTCTTAGTTTCATGTTTACAAATTAGCCTATTAAATGTTTATATATATTTTGCATTATTTTACCATACATAGTGCAATAAAATACAAAATTAAAGTTGTGTAATGAAAATGATTAATATTTAAAAAAATTAGGAAAAAATTTAAATAAGACATATAATAACCTTGTATTTTCAAACTGTTATGATTTCATTTATGACTCAGACGTCCCAATTTGCCATGAATTCAGAACTTCAAATTGGGTATCCATGAAGATACCCAGAACCTGGTCTCTGTTCAAGACGATGTCCTCTCATGCCTTTTTTTATTTTGCTTCCTAGAAGTTCAGTAGATCATTGTTTGTTATTGCTGGGAAGTTGAAGGGAAGGGGGTCAAGGGTCACTGGTGTTGCCGATGTGTGTTTTTGTTATTCCCACAGTTGCTGGTAGTGATTAGTCACAGCAAACACCACCCTAAGCTCCTGCGTCTGGACATGGCTGTATAAATCACAGCTAAAGGCCCCTGGGGGAAGCCTATGGATGGAGGGTGGTCCTTCAGGAGCAGAAATTCCCATGTCCATGAACTGACAGGTATTTTCTATATGACCGGGACATCCACAGGTGAAACAGGTGGACCGGCTGAGTGCTGACAATGCCTTATTTTCCAAGATGCGGAGATGAAATGTTACAAAGTTTCACGTTGTTTTACATTTCGATGGAGTGAAATTCGCAGTTGTTGACGCTGCTCTTGATAGATGTACAGTTTCCATGGGTCTGAAGGGAGCTAGCTGGCTATCACTCCCTCTAGTAAAAAAATGCACACTGCCATTAAACGAAGAAATTTGCCAGAAATCCAGTTTTTTTCAAAAACGGAAACACAAGGCGTGAAACAGGAGGTGACCAAGACAAGGGACCTCTCCAACCAAGTCTCACACGCACCACCATTTAATCAAAGACATTTACACACATGTAGAGTGCAAATCCAAATCCAGACATGCGATTAAGTAAACTATTTTAAAAAACCATGGATAAATATCATGGTACAGCTATTGTATTAGCTGAAACTGGATTAAAGCCCTGATCCAGTTTAGGACACTAAATTATTAAGCAGGCCCAAATCCAGCCAAAAGTTATACCAGCTCTACCCTTTAAGACAGTTACTGCCTGCTCCAGTTTCTCCATCTGCTCCATCCAAAGCAAGCCTCATTTGGGAGATCCCGCTCTCAAGTCTTTGACTTTGGCCCAGGTCTCCTCCAAATGGCTCCCAGAGGCTCGGCCCGGCAGGAAGACGTCGCAGAGGGCTCAGGAAGGAAAAGCACATGCAGGGGAGTCCACAGAAGCAGCCTGCCGTCCAAGCGGTCTTGGGTCAGCGCCAGTCCTGACATCATCTGGTGCTGGAGCCCAGATGTAGCACTCAATTAAACTCCTGAGTGAGAAAGAATTTTCTGTATTTTAAACAGGTCCAGGGATGCAAGTTTAAGAGGCTTTGTTAGATCTTGGGATAGTCAATAAAAAGCTTAGAGAAACTGTGTATTAACCTAAAGCTTTTGAATAACAATTTTAGGTGGTTTCATTTACCAACAAAGGCAGTTATATTATCTGTTCAACATATTTGCTCTAAAGCATTTGAAGCTACTTGAAGACTCTCATAAAGTCTCCTTTAATCTAAACGGGATCTAATTTGGATGTGCTAAGCCACATTTTCAGCACTTTATATCCCATTTACAAAGGCACAGAGGTATCATAGGTAGCATGACTGTCAAATATGCAGAACAGCCTTCCAGGCGTCAAGCCTGAATTACTGAAGTCGAACTGTATGAAAAAGTTTAGGCTATGTAAATTACTTTCACCTTGAAAATTATATAAGTTGTCTGCTAAGTAGCAGCATAGGCACCAATACGTTTATTCAAATTTTATTAGATGGAAAAGAGCATATAATCAAGTAAATGAATGACATTTCCCAGGCAGTGCAATAAGATGACAGTAATTAGTCATGAACCAACTGTTTTGTTTTCTGCAATATGACTCATGAGTTTGTGCAGGTCCTCTAGAGTCTAGGTGGAGATGGTTAAATTGAGAGTTTTACAATCACTCATCAGCGCTGGATTTACAGTGGAAACAACAGATGACATGACTGATGTTTTCAGCGAAGTGATGCAGGGAAAGTCCAAAAACCAGCCATCACTATGACCTCAAAGGACTGGAATTAACCATCTCTTGTCCTGCTTCTCACAGTGACCCTCATGGATAAGTTTGTTATAGCAGAGGAATAAGTAGGTGGTCGTCATATGGAAAAATATTAGGAATTACTAACAAGTTTCTGGTACTACATCATTTAAGTATATTTAACAATTATCCTTTGCTATGAAGCAGCCATGTATGGCTGTCTTTGAGACAAACAATGCAAGAGATGACCTCTGTTCATCTGACTGTTAAAATCACAAACGAGTAACAGCAGCACACCCTGACTCTCTCATATGAAGACCCTAGAGTATACCTCTGATCTTCAAAGGCTGCTTTTCCAGAGAAGTGGTTAAGGTAGATGGGGAAAAGAATGTAGCATACACCTTTTAGTACATACTATCCATTGTATTAGCTTACAGGAAATAGGGGAAGGAGGAATTCCAAGAGATGGTAATGACCATGCCAGTCATCAAGAAGGAGTTCAATTCCAACCTTGCGGCGTTAGCAGTGAGGTGGTGGTGCAGTAGTGGAAGTGACAGGAAGGTTAGACTGAGGCTAATGCCCTGCTGTGCAAACAATGAGACAATAACAAGGAGGTCCATGTGCACAAGTGGGTCCAACGGAGGTGGAAACTCCTCAGAAGCTTCAATCCAAGGCTACTCATTTTGTGCAATTGGTTAAAACTTAAATACATGTTCCTGCCAGCATCTAACGTTCAGGAATCAATCAAACGAAATAAGCAACATAGGTGGTTAACAGGTTTCTCACCTTGGGTACCCTTAAAATTCGTCCCGGAACTTTTGCTTTTAGCAAACATGTGATCTTTTACACATAATTTAGGTGATATATTCACCAGGGTCCAGGAGTGTTTGGATTATGCTGCCATGTGTCTTCGTAGGAGATCTCTACTTTCATTTTATTGGTCTTCTTCAAACCAAGATATGTCTATATCTACCAAGTAATTTCTCTAATTTTCTATTCCATCACTCTAAAATTTAATTAATTTGTTCCATCCATCCATCCATCCATCCATCCATCCATCCATCCATCCATTTTCTGGTCAGAGTCACAAAGAATGTAGTTTTATTTTAAAATTAATTCTTTCCCAAAATTTTGTTCTTTGATAGTAAACTTAATATGTTAAATTCCTATTATAGTCCGAATTCTGCGATTTCAAAATATACTTTTCTGTATGACCTGAGGAAGTAATACTACTAACTATACCTTTTTCAATCATCTTTGATCTAATCTGCACACTTCAAGTTTTCATGATAATATACAGTATAATATACAAAATGTTATCTGAGTTTGTACATTCTATTGTTTGTTTGTTTAATGGAAACCTGGCAGCTTTTGATCAGCTGGCTGAATGTTCGGCACCAAGATGTGGAAAAAGTGGAAAGCTTCCTTGCAGGAAATCGATCAACTACTACCTGGTTATCGACCGGAAAACAACACTTAACATAAATATGCATGGGTATTTATTAGGCAATACTTTTCGTTTTTTTGAAATTCTTGTGGAAGCTGAACTATTTTATTGTTCTTCCTATAAATGAATATACAACAAAAAAGAGACTGCAATAACCTAAACAAAATCTTTACTGGCAAATCCACTTGGGAGTCGTCAATCTTTCGAAACGTCTTCGTTTTGGCGGCGCAGTTCATGGAAGGCTGTCACTGTAGGCTATAGTAGTATTATGACCATGATCTGTCATCAATCATACGTGCTTTCCTCTTTAAGTTAAATGAATGGCAAAAGGAAAAAGATTAGAATAATGTGCTGAAAAGGATAAATATGTGTTCAGAATACACCCCAGTGACTTCTTCTGGATTAAATTTCTAGAATGTTCCAGCGTAACTTTCTTGGTAAAGCCTGGTGTCATCTTAGTGTGAAAAATAGTACATATTTCTATTTTTTTTCTCCCTCAGACTTTGGAGCAATATGGCTCATTCCATGATCTCGAGTCCTGCCAAATACAATACTTCAGTTTTTTACCACGTTGCTTGCTTTATTTATTTAAATGCCTTTCTCAGAAATATTACGCTTCCAGAAATGAGCAGTTTTACAGACAGACCACCAAGAGCCTAAACATCTGTTTAACGATGCAAAACAATCTGCTGCGTCATCTGTTTTTTAAGACATAAACTTCTCCTTTTTTACAGATAATCTCAATTTTCAAATCTAATTTGGGGAGAAGCGGATCTTGCGGTCATGCTTATACAATAATAGACATGTGCTGACACGGGAAAATATTTGCTGAACGGTTGAAAACTTATTTGTCCCTAATATGTTATCAGCAGCTTTTATTACACAATTTGAGTCGCACATGAAGAGAATTTGTACTGCAGTCTTTCAGTAAGTAAGTAAATAATAAATACATAAGTAAATAAATAAATTGACCTTGCAGCTGCCTGAGTTTGGCAGTGAATAAGCTGAACTTTCAATAACAGATAAGGGCATTTTGTTTCAACACCAGAAGCAGTTGTGGGAGGATTTCCTCAATCCCAGACCTAGCAAGCACAATGAACACCTTAAATGACAGACAAAAGAAAACTGTTGCCCTAAATCCAGTTCTTTTTGAAACATCTTAATACTTCGCCGGAAAAGAATAGGTTTTGCCCTTTTGTGAGTATTCTCCTGCTGATGCTTATTTTGATTTCTACAGACCATTTTAAGGGGTTGACAAGCTGACTCTCACTAATGAAGTCAAGGTGTACAACATGGTCTTATAGCAATATATACAGGCATTTTGTAAATTAAAATATAAAGAGTATTGTGTATGCTCGTAAAAAGATACATAGGTGTGGAATTATATTTGTAAATAAACTTATGTTCATATGTCTCAGTTCATAGCTGGAGATCTTGAACACTGTCCAACACCGCCTGAACCCACGTCCTATGTGAAAAAATGCAAATGATACGAATCACAACTATTTAAACCACACTATCACTCACGTTTTACATAACGTTTAATGTCCACTTATAAATATGAATTATCAAGCAAATAGGCATTAGTCTTCAGAGATGTTGATTTTTTAAAAATACCCCATATGGTGTGCAGGATAGGTGCCCTTTTGTTCATACACGACACAGTGAAAATTAATCAGTGTAGGTTTTGCTCTTCGTATCATTAATCCTTTAGATTTTTTTCTAGATACGGTAGCAGAAATAACAGGCGAAAGCGGCGACACTACCCTCCTGTGGTCATTAATGGTACTACCGTTAACGTTAATTAACATTAATTACAGTATAATAATTGACATTTATAACAATTGTAGATCTGTAATACACATTTTACCCTCATCTCTAATTACTGCAATCATTTAATTGCATTTATACATAAAGTTACATCATGGTTTCTCTTGGTATTCCCTTTTATTTATATTACATTTACACAATTTCATATTACTTATGATTCGAGCAGTCAACAAGTCGAGGTCGACTCTTCCTTGACTTTATTTCTCCAGCATCTCCTGTCTTCTTTCTTGGTCTCCATGCTTCCCAGTGCCATATTCACTTTAGTTTCATATATTGCGTTTTAATTTAAAATACTGTGCATCATGTACATCATTGATACAGTAATACTAAAAGTAATTAATGTCATAAAAATGGCTAGTAGTTTGTTTTGGAATTAGTATACTCTACAATTTTTATTTCAGTGTTGTTCTATAACTAAACACTAGAGTAGGATTTGGTAAAATATTTAGCAAACATTTGGAGAAAATGGAAAACAAATCAACATGGAGGAAAATGGACGGATGGACGGATGGATGGATGGACGGATGGATGGATGATTTTTATTTTGTAGCAACAAACACTGAGGACTGTGCTGTAACCGAAGGACAGAACGTAGAGCTGTAAAGAAAGATAACCTTCGGGACATCTATGAATTCCCCTGACGCATTGTTAACTTTCTTTTTCCATCCATCTCTTTGAAAGATGGAGGAAACGATGGTATTGCGGCAACGGCAAGCGGGCGAGCGGGCGGGCGGGCGAGCGAGC
>JAACJT020000528.1:0-19144 GCA_009936485.2 Gymnarchus niloticus | reverse complement strand
AACTAGGCCAAATCTGGCCAGTGCTTGGCAGACTTGAAACCCAGCCTCCACACACTGGGAAGTGACATCTTACTTGTACCACTCTAACACTGCTGACCCCCTGATAACAAAAGCTTGCCCAAATAAATTACCCATTAAGGTAAAACAATAGACCTTTTTTTTCCAAACCTTATTATACATCAATTAAAATAGAACAACTATTGTTGAAATACTCAGGCTTAATCAGGTTCCAACAAATATATAAATCAATAACATTCAGAGACCATCAGATAAACCATACTCATTTAGGTCCATCAATTAACAGCATTTCACCAATTGAACTGCAGAAGTTTAAAATTTACTACTGTAGTTCCAACTCCATCGATAAATAATAAAACAAACAGTAAATAGCTTGATAAATTATGACTTTCAATTAATTTAACATACCACCATGCCTAAAAAACAGCCATAAATTTAAACCAGTTGCCTGGGCAATTAAATAGTTAAATAAAACATTCGGAAAATAAAAATCAGCACATTATCAGATTAGTTCTCATTTTACTGAGATTTTATTTTTCCTCCCTGGGGTGATTAAACAAAAAAAAAAAAAAAAAATTCGGCACATTCTGATAAAACACTACCCAGGCTTAAAAGCTATTAAAAGGGACATAACCCAGTGCTCGGTAATCTGAGTTGCGCCTTAAATTTTTAGCCAAGTCCCTCACAGGACCGGCGGCTGGGTTATAACAATAGGCCTAAATGATGAAGGCCAATTCAGGCCGGTGGGCAGCAGACTCGAACCCCAGCCTCCACACACTGGGAAGCAACACCATACTCACTGTGCAACTCTGACACTGTTGGATTCTGAATGAAGAAGCTCACCCAAGTAAATTACCCATTAAAGTACAACAATAAAGGATGCAGGCCAAAATCTGCCCAGTGGCCAGCAGATTCAAACCCCAGCCTCCACAAGCAACACATTAGCCCCATGCCACTCTGCCATCACTGAAACCCAGACGAGAAAGCTTGCCCAATTAACTTACATATACAGTAAATTATAATACAATAAATAAAATGTAACGTAGTACATACAAAAGTGGACAGACATACATTCACATGTAGAATTTAAGGTACTAGAAACTGGAATTTCTCAGCCTAAAATAATAGTTAAACATGCTTAATAGTAAAGTCTGTGGATGTGATAGACAGTGAATAAGGCTGTATTCATAGTGCTGGTTCTCAGAAAAGGTGGAACTCACGAGTCGAGCTTCGGCGTGAACTCTACACAGTAAAACCGCTTCAGCTGGTCTGCCCACACCAGTGGATGCACAAACCATCAAGAATAGAGAATTCTGTCTGATGTTCACCACACGCATCAATAGTGTAGCAGTATGGTGTTTTGGAAAAAGTGGAATATAACGTAAAATTTGCAACAGCATGCATGACACTGGCTTACATAAAAACATTGTTGCCAACGCTGAAACATCTTGAGACCGTCTCCTGAAGCAGAGAGTAGTAGCCTACAGTTTAAGCTAAGCGATTTTGCTTAAATCAAACATCATTCAAGGTCGAAATCATTTAAGACAACAGACGAAATTATCCTCACCATCTGGACGTTGACGTTAACATTAACATCCTAATTAAGAATTACTCTTTGCACACAAACGACGACACGAGTCAAAACACCACAACATAAAAGTGCCACCAACCAAACGGTGTTACAGCAAACACCGCAAACTACGCGGGGTGATTCGCGCCATTATTAAGACTCACCTCCGGAAGGAAGACGTGCACGCGGAACATGCGCATTAGCGCGCGCAATGAATTTTGGGCTGCCTTCAGTATCCATAGCCACCCGGTATACAAATGCGAACCTTCCGAAAGTGTATCTTCGTACCTCCATGCCTAATGCAAATGTGAATGTTCCGCATGCACGTCCCCGTTCCGAATGAGACGTTAATGCGCATGTTCCGCGTGCACGTCCCCATTCCGAATGAGACGTTAATGCCCATGTTCCGCGTGCACGTCTTCCTTTTCCTTCCGAATGTGCGGGAATCCCCCCCATAGGTTTTAAATAGCCAAAATGTGGCTCTTTGTAAATCACGGAGGGTAACTGAGGACCATTGACTGAGACCAGACTGACTTGCACTAGGTACCCAGACGAGAGAACTGCCCTGCGGTAGTCTTGACCAGAAGCAGTTTAGAGGACCTGCAAAAAGGAAAAACAGAATCGATCATATGTAGAGAGGTAGAAAATACTTGTAGGGGGGATAAAATCGATAAAAGCAATATGGTAAATATTTTTGGAAACATTGTGGCCACAGGGAAAAAAAAAAAAGAAATATTCTGATTTTTTTTTTTCCATCTAGATGCAACATTTAATCTGAATTTAACATCGCCCTTGATCAGTTAGGGAAGGTAGTGATGCATCACTGCCACTAGAGGGAGCCAGAGGGCGCCTCTTCCCCTCCCGGTCTCCACATTTTCTCCGATCTATCGCCTATTTGCTGCCAGTTACCTCGGTGTCCTTCCTATATTCTTCCACCACCCCGTACCCCTTGTTCTGTCATTACACCACCTGTAATAATGTTTCTTTTTAATTCCGTTTCTGCCCTGTCTCAGTTTGCCTTGAGTGTTTTCTTGTGGATACCAGTAAACTTCTGTTACCTCTGCCACATTGGTCTCTCTAGAGTGTCTGTCTCCGCGATCAGGTTCTCCTTGCCAATTATCTTGCAAGAGAATAACACAACCAACTTCAGCTCGGGCAGAGATTGCTAATCTACAGGCTATCATTCAAGATCTCCAGACAACCGTTACTACCCAGAGCCATGTAATCAGGATCGTAGCTTAAGAGATGCAGGAGCCAAAATCAAGCAATCCTAAGAGTAGGCTTTGCCCAGGTATTTGTGTCATCAGATGTGTGCACCTCTTCCTCTCCCAGATATGCCTTCCGGACCCAGAAGGATACGATGGCGATCCTACCTGTTGCAAGAGCTTTCTCACACCGTGCTCTCTGGATTTCGAAACCTTTCATATTCCCTAATCCCAAATGACATAAACAATTTTATCGCTCTCAGAATGTGCTCTATCCACTGTGTAGAAACACTAGCTAGCCCTGTTTCCCACTCTCTCCACCTTTTTGGAGAAATTCTGGCAAGCATTTATGCCCATTCATACTTCACTTTTCCATGCTCCATTATGGAGCACAGACAGTGTGAGTGACATAAATATTGTCATCAGGGGTGTCTGTGTGGACTGTGCGCGTGCAGCTCAGATTTTGTATCTAACGGACACTTCGCGTGTCGGTCCATGTTGACTGCACATATGCAAGGAATGCATTAATGCACTGCTGGGAATTTCCAGTAGATAATGGTGAATTTAAAAGGCTGGATATCGATGAAGAAAGAGTAGACAAAGAGAGTATTTTAATCGTGAACACCTTCGACGAACCGCTGTGTGAAGAAGTGCCGAGGTAGGCGTACATTTACGAGTCGACATTTAAGGAGCACGAGGACGCATCCTGTTCAAAACGAGCTTCCGCTTTTGCTTCAAGTTTCATTCATTCCATGAGGATAACATGTGCCCTCTGCTGGTCGGGTGGAATCTCATCACCACCGACCGCAAACATAAACGGACACGGACAAATGTAGTATGAGTGCACAGCTCCACACGCTCGGCTGTCCATGACAGAGTAGAGAAAAGTGAAGTATGAATTAAGCCTTTCACCATGTAACCCCCCCCCCCCTTTATTGTTTACTTTGTTTACATGCCGGCCAAGTCACTCTGGTGATCATCATTTATGTTCAGATTTTTGTTTCTTTTCCTTTAGTGAGTGATCTTGGGTGGGTTGTTACAGGCAGGTTTCTTCATGGTTTGGCAGGTGGGTGTAGCTGTGCTTGGGTGGGTTTGTACAGTCAGGTGGATGAGGGGGAGTGTTAGCTGGCTTAGTGGAGAGGTGGAAGCAGGTGTGCTGGGAATTCAGATCCTTCAAAATCAACATGTCGTTTTAGCACATCTGATCAACTGTTGTTAATTTTCTGTAGTGCCTTTAATATCATGCACAGATACTGCTCTATGAAAACTATAAAATATAAAGCACTGATACATATAAATTGCATATATAATTCCCCGTTGCTCGAGGCCTCAAATTGCAGTTGGAAGTGCAAGACAATGAAGAATATCAAAAACCTGCTGAAAATCAGTCTGACAGATTGTTTTTCCACTGATTTGTAAAATATCTTCCAAGACAGGGAAAGGGATCAGCCGACTTTCACCAAACAATATGTTGTTAAATGAGTGGGCATTTGTAAATATGTTAATAGTTTCCTTGAAATATAAAATGTTGACTCAGAAAGCAGATGAAATCACAGAACATTGGCCTGATGTGTTTTCTGAGTCACTGATGATTTGAAATCATAACCTCCATTCAGCATAGGCGTACAATGAGTTAACTTAGAATAGTTCTAGGGAAAAGTCCTGTGGTAGCAATTATGATGCATGGGCTGTCTCATGCGTGTAGTACTAGTGCTGGAGAATGAGCAGCACCAAAATCTTAATCATCCTATCATAGATGACGTGTCAGACAGAGCGTGGTGGTGAAGTTTCAGACACAGGAGTTATTTTTCTCTCTGGCAGGTTCTCCTATGTTCACATACAGTTACCCAAATTTGCAGATTTACAGTCCTTCTCATAATTGTACTCAGCATGAGTCCGAGAACAGAGAGAGATGTTGTTTTGTTAACAAGGCAAAACGATGGTCACTGGGCAGCTTAGTACACAGGGTAGGCCTAATCCAGCGAAACAGGTGACGGAATCTAAGACATAATCCAAACGAGCAAAATCCACGGCACACAGGACAAAAAGGTCTGAAATTCAAAACCGCAGAACATCGGCAAAACAACAAATCTGGAATCCAAACTCAGAAAGACAGTAATCAGGGACAAAAGACAAGTTGTCAGAAAGGCAGTCAGAAAATTCAGGAAGCAATGTTTTGTTCGGTGAAGCATGCAACACTTCACAATGAGGTGTGACAGCACAGGGAATATAAAGGAAACGGAGAGCTAAAAACGTCTGTCAATACTCCGGTGAGAAGGAATGGGGTAAACTGGGTGTGAACTTGGTGTGAGTTGGTGTGGGTGTGAAACGTGGTGTGAGCTTGACATGTTTAGAGTTAAAACAAAACAGAAATTACTAAGTGATTGAGCATTCAGACATTTTGCTATATTTCTTGTATGGTGTTTTGCGTTGCCCAGCTAAATGGCTTACAGTACAGTATAAACACCAAACAGGTCACATAGTGGACAGGATATCCATCCCTCGCAGGGCACACACTACAGGTAATTTACCAATCAGCATGAACCTCATTTTAGGATTGTGGACAGTGAAAGGCAAAACCTCATCAACACAGTTTAAATAATAAGTACAAAAGGGACAATTATTCATGACAGCTGTTTGAGCTTGGATAAGGAGAAACAGGAAGGGAGGTAGTCATTCTTTTAATGCTGCTGGGACCCTGGCGATTTGTTGTGTGAGTAACAGTCCATCCGCTTTCCTTTATGCTTGGATTAAGCAAAATTGGTTTTTGAAAGAGGCTGTGGTTTTGCGCATTCTGGAACTTGATTTTATTATTTATAAACAAGTGTAGCAACACAGGAAGTCAGCACTTACATTTTCCATGTACACTAATTTTGAGAGTAGAAGAAAACAGGATCTAAAAATAGCACATATACGCAACTGGATGCTGTTTGGCCTTCATTTCATCACAGCGGGAGTTGCGTCACACTTTCCTGCATTGTTTGTCAGCACAACGTGGTATCCCCACTGGTCCTGTCATTAACTTGCCGTTACAAGCCAGCTGGGCTGAGTCAATACAACTGAGACGCGTGTGAGACGGGATATTCCAGGTAGTAGAAAGAGTCGCTAAGTTTCATTCTACCTCCACCTACACTGCGCTTCAAAAAGGACAAAGGCTTCAGTTTCAGTGTCAACCGATGACAGAATGAACATGTACCACACAGATAAACAGAGGGCGTATAGGATTCTTCAGCAGCGTGTGAGAGGGAATAAAAGAATGAATGAGAATAACATAGTATATTAGATTTGGGTATATATTAACTGGATTATTAATTTAAATAATCACAGCTGTGTTACATATTTTAAAGACTAAAACACGAAGAGACATCTTTTCACAATTCAAACGCAAAATCGGAAAGCTGACGTCACACACAAACAACAAGCCCAGTGCTTTTAGTTAACACGTTTTCTTAGTGTTTACTACTTGGATGCTTTAATATTTACAGATCGGCATAATATATTAACCTTTTAACGGCATTCTCATATCAGGGTGTTATAGGACCTGAAAAATACATTTGAATTTTATACTTTATCAAATGAAATGTATTTAATTTCGTTTGACAGATCCGATCATGGTGCATGCTGCACTTACAGCTTTCCTTAATGGCATAAAATCCCATTCCTATTCAGTTTAGCATGATAGGCTGATTAATTAAAGAAGGCAGCACTCATGAACACAGAGGGTCCAGCAGCACGACACGGTGTTCCCAAATCTTGATCATTCTGTGTCTTTTCTGTGTACGTGCACTCCTCTGTAGATAAACGCAGCTAAGCACTTCATATTAGAGAGACCGCAGGGGAAAGGACTGCAGTTCAACAAACTTTTCAATCGTCATAATTCCGGGTCTTTTAAGAAGTCCCACCAAAAATTAATATGCATGCACGAGACATAACAATTTAATATAATTACACCTGGGCTCCGCCATTCATGCAGAAATTCAAATGCCACTCTCCTTATTTCTCACACGTGCGCATTTCAGAGGCCCTATTTGTGTTCACACATCCTTAGAAATTTAATTCTGCGATGCACAACAAATTATAGGGGCATTTTTCTGGCGTAATACGCAGGGAACATTTAATTTTAAATTCAGGTGTGACTTACTTTGTTTTGAAGTGTGTTTTTAAGGAGAACAAAAATGTCAAGGGATTTTCACCGGAAGCGACAACTCTATTAGAGACACACTCGCTCACTCCTTTGACGTCTGTGTTATTTTTTGATTGAATTTTTGGAGCAGAACCTCCTTCTGCATTGCGTTACCTGTATACCTCCGGGGTCACCGCAACATTTTCATTGCATCATCAAAAACCTGCTTATTGCGAAATAACTTTCGTCTGGCAGAGTGGTTGATCAGGAATCAGTTTCCACAGGCGTCTCTTCAGAGTTCAGACTTTGGTCACTGGACAGGTTAGTTCGTTATAAAACTGCGCAATTTAGTCCGGGGGCTTAAAAATGAAGCCAGTGATGTGGACAGTGGCTGAGGATGCTATGCAATTCATGAAAAACATCCTTTGACACCAGCCTTGACAGAGATCCCCGGTCACAAAAGGGGAAATGGTTGTGTGAATAAATTTAAAGAAGCATTTTTTAAATTATTATTATTGGAGAGGGGAAGGGGCGAAATTCTTCAATGACGCGTCAGAGAGAGATACAATGCATTGCATGAATACCCGCCACCCGCAGTCGAGAGGCAATCTGATTTCATGCCAAATGGTTTTCTACGCAATGGGGATTTCTCAGCTTTTTAGCAGGAGTTTCGAACTGCGGGTCGTTGGAATTGCGAGATCAGCAAATTTGGACGACAGATCTCTACATCTGCAAGCAACTTTCGGCTGTCAAACGAAACCCGCCGACCGTCCTGTTACGGCGATGACACAATTCCAGTATAGGATGTACCCGAGTCAGTAGTCATATACAACTCAGCGGAGAAACTCCTTCATATGAAGCACTGAGAATTATTTTAAGCAACATTTTACTTCTTTCTTGAAGTAACGTATAAATAAGGAACCCAATTAACGCTTTTAGTTAATACATGTTTTAAGTGCTTGCATGTCTACAGATCAGCATGTTACCTTTTAACGGCATTCCCAGATATCGGGATGTCACTATACGTACGTGTTAGTAAGCCAGTTATACTGTAGGTTTCAAAGGCTTCCCTGTCCTGTGCAGTCTGGGAATGCGCTTAAATGTCTGTTCTCTACTGGCAAGAAACCTTTACGTCCCTTTGGACAAAAAACGTCTGCGAAATGAATTCATGTAAAAAATGAATTTGAATATTATAATAATATATATCATATTATATATGCGATGGATGTGATCATGCACACAGTTATGCTTAACCCTCGGGTGCATGCTGTGGATGTGGTGCAGGATTCAGAAAGCGAGGGTTGTAAAATGAACTGATGATTTTGAAAATATTGACGGGTCTAACAGAACGGATGGTAACTCTTGGAACGCGTGTTATATGTTGCGGGGAAATCGTATTAAATCAGTAGGCTACTGCCCCAAAGGCCAATGGGCATAACAGGCAATAAGGGGGAGAAAGTATTATACCAGCAGAATTTTGATAGGGGACCCCTCGGTAAGAAGAGGCACATAAACCGAGAACGTGCGTAAACTTTGGCGTAAATTGTGACATTTTCATGATTTCTCTCAGTTTCACATATAATGAACTGCAATACATTGTCATTGAAAACTACAATATTTTTCAAACAGCTAAAACTACGTCAAGCTTAAGTTACAGTTATATACAGAAAATTGAACAAGTTCCTCCAGATGAAAATAAATAAACTAATAATTGCTAATAGTTGCCCAAAGTGAAAGTAAGGAGTGCACGCCTTTTGCGAGGTGGAGCGAGGTGGACTGACTTGATGGGATATTCCTGTAGGGTTGCAACACAGGAAAAACAGAGACCATAAGACGTAGTGTTTCCAAACCACAAAGTATTAACCAGACCTATTCAAATGGGAAATGTAGTGATAAAAAAAAAAAAAAAAATCATGTGCTGATGCATCACTAGTCCGTCATAGTCTACAACAGCGCCGATTCCAATCATAAACCATAAATAATTGAGTCATTTATTGTCTGTGTCTTTAAAAGGTATTTTATGAAACACAGTCACGGGTAGTTATGTCACTCCATATTTTCAGTTTGTATTAGGTACATATAAATCGCATATTATTTATTACGTGGGAGTCACTCAACGTTGTGAGTGGATTAAATGGTTGGCACATCATTAATTACCCACAGACCTAACACCGGAGATGCTCTCGGGGATATCACCCAAGTTCATAATATAATCTGTATAAACAACCCTATATATTACTGTTTGATTTAACCGCAGTCATTTCTCAGAAGCGTAACAAAACCCGAAAGGTTACTGATAACCCACACATTGCCTTGTTTTACGAGAGAAACGCCTACTCCGCGCGGCCACGCCCACTTTCGCTCTCCCCCATCAGGTAAATAAGTTGTTTTTTAAAAAACAATCAAATAAATCGCAGATCCGAGGCTTTCCGGAGAGCCGGAGAAAAGCTGGAGTTGTGACATATCTGCACATTTCTGGGCGGAGCTGAATATTACGCTCTTATAAAACTGAGGCGCATCAATGACGGGCTCAGATGCCGCTGCCGTGATCATGGTGTCCTCTGATAGCCAGAGAACAGAGACGTGCCCGGAGGCCTACCAGACAGTGCTGCACATGGAAGAGGACAGGAGCTTACAGATGATCATGATCCACTGCAGGGAGATGAAGCGCCAGGAGTGCAATCTGCGCATAGCCTCGGCGCTCCTCTTGATGGGATGTGCGGCGCTCATCCTGAGCTTCAGCTCTCACCTGTTCGGCTCGTCGAGTAACGAGGTAAAGTCCAGTTCGGGTTCGGTCCATTGGTCAACAAACTATACCCAACATTCCTAAAAGAAGTCAGCTGCTACTGAAAGGTGATGGAGATGACGCTGAAATAAGCCTTGGGGGGTGGGGGGGGACCACTTGAGGCCACACATAAAATGTTGGTGGGGAAATAAAGTACCTGTATGAAAGGTATAGGGTTCCTTACATTGTTCTCCTCCTTTCTCTTACAGCGAGCAGACTCAGCCGACGGTAAATCGTCCGAAAATGGTACGTGCACGACTTGTTCATTGGAAATGGAGTAGCCTCTACAGGTATCCGACGAAGGGATTAATCGAATATTCTTTTCGCCAGCAGGTGTCGCTGGACGATTAATCGGATCAAAGCCGACTTTTCACCTGTCAGGTAATAAAGAAATCCGTTAAACCTAACAGCTGTCACTGTGGGTGTTCTGGTTACGAGGTTAATTCTTTTTGGTTGGTCTTTCAGTGGAATTGGACACCGGGCCCTTCTGTTCCTGACATAGGAAATATGTGTCGCCTTGGGCCATGTACATTTACAATATCATTAATGCTACCTCGGTTCCAGTTTAACACCCAGGGGAGACTTCCGTACATTTTTTCTTCTCATGAACATCATGAAAGATCACATTTTAATTTTGCCGCTATGAAGCTCCAGCCTAGGACTGATACTTGCCTCCGCTGAAAATTTGGATCGTTGTAAGCAAAGCTCCAAAACCCAGAATTCCCGATTAATTCCATAACACTACGTACAATTACGGCCACTTATTATAGAGGACTTTCCCCAGTGTGCGTGTGTCGATTCACCCGCAAACCTGTCGGTCGAAATGTTATAAGTGAACGCAGCTGATTTATTTATTTTTATTCCGAAGATGCTGCCTAGTGAACCAACGTAATAAATGTCATGCTTATTGTAGCCTATTAATTATAGGACTATACTATAGCCTAAGTTAATTCCAAAGAACATGATTTCAAAGGAGTTTGTAATGATAAATGCACCACAGTGTACACCTATTTTATGTAGTTTTTCTTAATCGTGTCATAGAATAAGTACATTTTAATTGTAATTATGATTAATGACATTTTATGGCCCCTGACTAATTAATTTAATAAAGAGTGGGTCATTTTTCTGACTGTCCTAGACTTTTGCCCAGCACTTTAACTCGTATTGAAATCCCTGCGAGACATCCGTACATGATGTAATGCCCACTGGTCTTCTCTCCTGCATAGTAGATCGTGGTCCAGTCCCAATCCAGGACACATGCGTGCCATGGACGGACCTGGGAAACACCGTGCACATCCAGGGATTCAGGCGTAACAACTGCACGGTCATTGTACCCGTGCATGGCTACTACCATGTCTATCTGCAGATTACCTACAGAAAGCCAGAAGCCTACAACTGCACAAGGAACTCTATCCACCTGGCACCTAAAGTAGAGATGTGGCGCGACAGTTACCCCATCTTCGTGGACCTGATGGTTGCTTCGGAAACTTTACTCTGCAAGGAAACCATCGAGAAGTCCGTACATACAGCTGGAATATACGAGCTGGAGGCCCGCTCTGAACTGAGGGTTCAGTATGGTGCTGAAAAAGACCTTACCGTTCAAAATGAACAGAAAACCTTCTTCGGGGCTCATCTGATAACTTACCTGTCACCCTTGTAAAATAGGGGGGCTGTAGTCCCCCCAAATAAATTAACATTAATTCATTTTTCTAATAATAATTTCTAATTCATGTTTGTTCCAATAAAATATATTTAAAACCTGACATGGCATCTCCAGATGAAGATGAGTCTGAAAAGCAGTTGCCACTACGTTAATCAAATGTTGTTTGATTTGAATTACAAATATTACAAGGCCAAATCTCGAGTTTCAGTCGCCATCCGGGGTAACTGCATGTAAAGCCAAGAGCCAATTGTAAGTACTTACAGACTGAAGCTAATTAGCTAAATGAAATGTGATTTTTTTTTTTTTTTTTTTTTTTACGACATTGTAACTGAAACTACCAAATTATTACGCGGTTGTATCCATTTTCCCTGACTCTAGTATTAATACTACTGTTGACCTAATGAACTAACATGAGCGTCAATGAGACACTATTTTAACCGAAAACTACAAAACTGTGCCAGTGAGTGTAAACAACGAAAGAGACAATAACATTAGCGACAGCACTTCAGTATTTCCAAGCAAATTGAAGCAATCATATAATAGGCATTGTTTTATTCTATAATCAGTGAAAATTTCTCATGCTGTTGATCACAATGTGATGCTAATTTTACAACTTATCCCTCGATATTACAACTTATAAATCATTTCCTGAGTGAGCGATATTAGACCTGTTTATGACATTCGCTTGTAACCTACTGTATGTCAACAAAGTAGCCATATTGCTTTCTAAGCCCTCAACGGGCTTCACCCCCCAATCCATACGTCTCTAGTGACGGCCCTAATTATTGTTGTTACAGGATGAATCACAGTCAAACTGCATGTATTTGGAGGACCTGCGCTATATAGCGAGAACATGTAGACTCCATTTTTATTCTTCTTGTTATTTATTATTACAATATTATTATTATAGTATTATAACAGTCTTATTATTATTATCACAGTAGAACATCGATTAAACTAATTCGGACTGAGGGTGGTTTGGTTAATGAAACAGGTCGGATAATCAAAGATACATGAGAATACTCAGTTTACATGAAACAAAGTCTAATTAGACGTTAAATTATTTTATGCAAGGTTATCACTACTGTGCTTTTTATCAGGTAACAAAAAAATGGAAAAAGTGTGTGTTTTACTCTCGGTAGGGTTTGTTTATTATCTGACTGTGTTATCTATTTTGATAAACATGTATATATCCAAAGAACTAGGCTTGGTGTTAAGATCCTACAGACAATGCAATAATTAGTCATCTACAAATGGCTCGTCTTGACCCAAGTCAATATTATTCATCCATGATAATATTTTTTCTCAGTGTGGTCCAGACATTCGAGGTGCTCACTCCGAACCTGCATTGGATCGTCTTGTACGAAAAATCCACACATACACATTTCTTGTTGTGTGGATCTGTATTTTGTTAAACACAATCGCAATGATGTTTTGTAGTTTTATGGCAGAGGAGGGGAAGACACCTGAGGCCCCAGACATACATATTAGGAGGACCCAGCTTGAATCTTTACAATCTGCAAACCCTCTCATCTGAGACCTACACAGACAGAAAACCACATCTGAGACTTAAGCCTAAAACAGTGTCTGATAGCTCGTGGTTTTCCCTGCGAACTTGCCAAAGCACTTGATGCAGATGATAGTACAGTTGCCTCAGGTTGCCTGCATGGGAGTAACAGTAAGTGTTCAAGCCAGTGGTAGTGAAAGCTTAGCTATTTAACATGATCAGTGCTTGTTTTCATGGTGAAAATGTGACCAGATTGAGGATTTATCTTATTCAAACTATACAAAACAGCCCAGGGCGTGATGGCAAGTGTCCAGCATTTTGTTTCACAGCCTCTGTGTTGTGTATTGGATTGTATAGCCTTCACCTTTGTATAATACCACGCTTCGGGAAAAAGGTGTATATTATTGGATGTATTGGGAAGAAAATAAAGATTGTGGTTTACGAATGCAGGCTTGTATGAGTTTTAATTAAGGCTGACCCATTTAATATGAAAATGAATTATATACCATGAGGATTTGACCCTGATGTGCAGTGTGGAAATGAGTGTGAAACGAGTAGAGGGTTCCCACATTTAAGGGTTTCAAAGGCCTCAGTGACAGTAGATCTGAAATTGATAAGATGGTTAACAGCTTTTGACTTTACTGAGGATTCAGTGGCTGCAGTTTTTCACCATTGGAGAGCAGTATTGTTGCACCACGCAGGACCTTGAGGTACAAGATGTTTTTTCTACTTTGTTGGCCCGTGGAGATGTTGCACCTGACTACGATAAGGCAGCCTTCACACTGAATGCTATTAAATGCTACTGTGGCGAGGTGTATGACAGCAGCCGTTTCACCAGTTTTCTCAAAATGCAGGTGAAACCGTACGACATTTCATCATGAGGCTCAGACAAGCCATCATAGATAGACTTTACATTTTCAAAAAATAATGCTGAATATCAGGTTCAGCTCGTTATAGTGGGCAAGCGCTCATCATGTTGCACTGCCAGCTTCTCAAGATGGGACCTGATCTGACACCCACTCCTGGACTAGAGGTTAACTCCCTCTGTAAATTAATTGAGGAACACGTCAATGACGTTAACAGGTGAGGTCGAACGGACTGAAACTGTGAAAAGAGAGAACGTAAACATAGGAAAGCAGGATGAATTTGTATGGAATCCACACGCAGAGTCTTATACTGATATGGTTACCAGAAAATTACGATTTATCGTACACCAAAAAAAAGAAATGTGATACAGCGTAGACGTACGCCAGGTATTTAAAGGCAGCTCAGATACAAAGTAAGGACAGATTTTTACCCCCGTTTATACCCTATAAGACCCTCCCACCAAGGTGTTGTGTAAAGGTGCTGTAAGTAAATTTGCTTATAAAGGGTAATCTTCTGCAGGGTGGGAAGGTGGAGACAGGAAAGGATATAATGACTTTACACATGATGGGTGTGTGTGAAAGCATTAGCCCAATTCACAACAAATTAGCTCAATCACTTCCTTATTGCCTTAATGGTGCAACATGGAACTCCTGTCATACTGCCGATTACCCCAGTAATCATAATTCACTCATGGTTTCTATATTCAAATGTTCAAATCATCAACCCAAGACACCATGGCACCCTTTGTGATTTGTCCTTACAAATTTTACAGGGAGATTTGAAAAGCTAAGTCAAATAAACATTGTTAAACGGGCTAAGAAGCTGAAATAAAAAAAGGCCTGTATGCTACTATCTGATATGCTTTTCACAAATGCTTTAACACATTTCCCAAAACTGCGCACACATTTTTAAAATCTTTGCATATTGCAAGCAAAATTCAATATTTGCTTCAAAACTGTTAGCTGTCTCAGAAAAATGAAATACATTGAAAATGAAATCCATGCTGGAGACATGCCCCAGACTTTTCTTTCAACCACACCACATACCAGATACATGACACTGAGTTGGTGTATGAGTTGAGGGGTACCCCAAGGAGTCGTCACTCAATCCTCCCCAGATTTTTTCCTTCCACCGCATAAACTTCACATCACATAAGCTCTTCCCATTAGTAACATGACATCATAACTTGAATACATAAATCATGGGTTCATATCCTCTCCTATTGAAATTTATGTCATAAAACAGGATATTCCCACCATAAATCAAGATCATAACCTCACCTCTTGACCCCCATTATTCGGACATGCCCCCTTGATATCATTGGATATATGCCACCATTACGTCATTGGATATGCCCCCACCCCCGTGACCTTTTGACCTTTAGGTCGTAAATCAGGTCATAAATCTTATTTTGACATTAGGTGGTTCTTCTACCTCTCTTTGGATATATACCAAAATCACTACAAGTAGCTGTTGTCAAGCCTGCTCTTAAGAAACCTAAGCTTGATCCTAGCGACTTAGCAAAGTACAGGCCTATCTCAAACCTTCCCTTTTTCTCTAAAATCTTGGAGAAAATAGTAGCAAAACAATTGCATTCGTTCCTACAGAGAAGTGGCATCAATGAAGTGTTTCAATCCGGGTTTAGACAACATCACAGTACTGAAACTGCATTAGTGAAAGTAACAAATGAGCTCCTCATGGCCTCTGATCATGGTTTTCTTTCTTTGCTGGTGCTCTTAGATCTTAGTGCAGCATTTGAAACTATTGACCATGACGTTCTCTTTGACCGACTAGAATCCTTATTTGGTATTACAGGGCAGGCTCTGTCCTGACTACTATCCTGTCTCAATGACCAGTTTGTTCATGTCAACAACGAGTCCTCTGATTATACTAGAATTAGATATGATGTTCCACAAGGATCTGTGTTAGGCCCACTGCTGTTCACCCTGTATATGCTGCCACTCGGTGACATAAGTGGATGGCCAGAAATTTCTTACTCCTAAATCAAGATAAAACAGAAGTAATGCTGCTTGGTCCTAGAGTGCTTCGAGAACAGATTCATGTAAAATTTAATGGATGCTCACTTAAACCAAGCACATTGGTTAGAAATCTTGGTGTCTTTGTTGACCCAGACCTGTCCTTTGATGCTCACATGACAGTTGAAATGTTGCATTATTTCACTCTGAATAATGTGACATTTTTAGAACAATGATACAGTATTTGCTGTATATTTTAAATGTGTTTATTTGTAATTCATATTGAAATGTTAAACTGCATTAACTGCACTTACACTAGCTGAATTTATTTGAATTCACTACCATTTTAATTCTTCTCCTTTAAATTCAAATTCTGCACCCTGTTTTCAACTGCAATTCGAATACAATTTATATTCACAAAATGAATTGGAATTGCAGGGCCATTCTGAATTCAGTTCTGAATGATGTACAACCATGAGTGACAGGAGGATTTGTTTGGCGACTGCACTTTTGTGGGCACTGAGGTCATTAGTTGTGAAACAGGAATAATGTTGCAAGAAGGAACTTATGGTTTACCAATCCATCTACGTCTCTATCACCACCAGTTGTCATGAACTTTGAACGATGACTGGCAGTACAAATTTATGAGTACAAGTGGCTAAGATGAGGGCACTGGAGTCACTCTGGATTACAGGGTGATGGAGTGCCAGAGGAACACTGAATTAGGACTGAGTGGAGCCAGCTGAGAAGGTTATAAGGATTCCACCTGGATGGTTTCCCAGGCGTGTTCAAAGAGGCAGAAGTCCCGGGGAAGACTCGGGACATGCTGGAAATGTCTGGGGATCTCCCAGAGTGAGTTACAGTCTGTACCTATTGAAAGAGGCATCTGGGCTGACCAGCTCAACATGGTGCCACAAGAACACCCATAGGGAGAAGCAGTGAGAATATGGTGATGAAGCTTAACTAATGTGGTCAATTCTGAATGGTCTAGCTACAAAAATACCAGACACCACGGCTAAATCTTTATATAGATTATATCCATTTTAATTATCTGAATCCAAATGCACATTTGTTGCCATTTCATATGCCACGAAGGACCTTCTGTTTAATCTTTCAACAAAGAACGGTACAAACCCCGGCAGCCTCAAGCATCAGTTACTGGAATTTTTTTCTGGGGTCAAAAGAGATAAAATCAGATTTCAGTCTTATATCATAAGTAATAAGGGACAAATCAGTTACCTGATTTTTCCTCCTATCTTAGAGGTTAAATTTTCACCAACAATTCTTTTCCAGGTCTAGATTCATATTTGATTGGTATGGGACTGAGAGCAGCTTTTTAAGTTATTAGTCAATATTCAGGCTTTAATAGCTCTATTAAAGCAATGGCGTGGTCGACTCAGCCTTGCTTTAAGTGTTTTTTTTTTTTTTGGGTGGTATGCAGCACCACCTGGTTTTAGAAATGAATTTAACTGAAGCCTGCAGAATCATGGGACGTCTGGATTTAAATTCAAGATTAGTATGAAGTACTGTAGGTGTTTATATTTTGTCTTCCTTCTATGGTTTTAATCTTGATATTACTTCCTTAGTGACTAAAGAAAAAAACATCAGGGCCGAGACTGATTTTTAGGTGAGAGGTAACGAAAAACATGCAGACAGACTAAATCACTGCATGATCTTCCAATGGGTTACCGATATTATGTTTGGTTTTAGCAAACTATGGGCTGATTGAGTTTCATATGGTGTGTTTTTCCCTTTACTAACACTTATGCAAGACAAATTTTGTTCCTGGGTAATACGAGTTATTTCTTAAATGCTTATGTTGTAAGCAGTATAGCAATATAGTATGGTATAGAAAATGGCCGTTATATTTTTTAAACTTTGCTTTTGTGGCCTGAATAATGAAATTTAATGGAATTTACTCTCATGTATCAGCCCCCAGTTACCCAGGTCACAAAAGCAAAGTCTGAAGAGAAAGGTAGGTACTTTCCGTTTAGTTTAGGCATAAGCGATTGGAAAATCACACTTTCTGACCATTAACAAGACAGGGCTTTAAGTTTCTCTGCCCCCCGACTTTGGATATCTGACAGCATTTCTCACTTCAAATCACACCTCAAAACCCATCTATTCAAGCAAGCATGTGTATTGTTTTTTTGTTCAGCTGTTCTTTTGCATTCTTGGTTTTAATGTATAGATTGTTTTTGGACGTATTTTAATTTTGCCTGGATTGTACGGTAACCTTGAGTGTTTTGAAAGACGCCTTAAAATAAAATGTATTATTATTTATTATTATTAACTGTCTGGATATCTTTTTTTGCTAAACATTTGTGACAGCAATATCTAGCCCAAAAAGACTCAATCAGGCCAAATAAACAATGCAATCCAAGACTGATGCGTAAATTATCGCCAACTAAATGTGTGACGGTCACATCACATTTATGTCCACTACAATGTGCTACCAACAAGCAAATGTAATTTACTCATCATTCAAAACTTCAGCAGCGGAGTCAGTGTTGCAATCTAATTCCATGAGGGCTGGGGCAGGTGTAAGACCAAGATTCTCCTTGATGATGCCTTGACAGAGATTGGCCGCCTCTCCAAGAGCTATAAGCTAGTTGCTGTGCTAATGAAGTGAACACATGGCCTTATTGGCCTGTATATAGGCTGAATTTCACATCGGGCACAGAGATATGTGTTCACTGCATAATCATATTAAAAGGCAACAGAGTATCATTTCAAAGCCAAAATAATATCATGACATGTGGCAACCATCTGGTCCAGGGGGAGGAGTCAGCAAGCCCCCAGGCATTTAAACTTGTAGGATTGGCTGATCACCCCAGCTGATGAGTAAGTGACTGTGCCTCTGGAAGGGAGGAGCTGCAAATTATTTGCTCAGTTAGCTGGGAAAAGGAAATCTCCCATGAAGTAACGAGGTATCAAAAAGAGTGATCTCCTGCAGATCTCCAGGAAGTGAGGGCTGCAATCTTGGAAGTACTCCCAGCACTGAAGACATTTAGACTTCTAATAAACCTAATAAGGAATTTTTCATGACCTTAATCCAAGTTTGCTTCATTGTCTCACACACATCTACCAACAACCCTCTTTGTCAGCATGATGTAGGGTGTCTTCAGGCAGTACACAAAGGCAGCTGGCAATGAATGTGCACACATCACTGGTAGTCAGATGCCAAGGATAGTGTGGGTGAAAAAGAAATTGTGTGCGAGCACTTAACAGAAATACGGAATCATTTAATAAACTGTTTGGAGGTTGTAATGGAAAATTACTAGAACGTGAGACTTCAGTAATTAATAGAAATAGTGTTGGGAAAAATGTGATCTTGTGTGTAACTAGTCTCTTTCAAGCATACCCAGGTGGTGCAGGCAGAAAAGAAGGGGGTGTGGATGGCCACCTGAAAATGAGTGAAACCAGCTTT
>JAACJT020000527.1:0-19149 GCA_009936485.2 Gymnarchus niloticus | reverse complement strand
ACTGTGGGCCCGGGACTATGTAAAGCGCTTTGTGACTGTGCTCCGTGTTAAAAGCGCTATATAAATAAAATTGAATTGAATTGAATTTATTCTCCATGGGTAATCCAACAGGCAGGAACAGGCAGGAGCAGCACGCAGGGATGACATCAATGACCAGACAAGGGCCAACAAAACTGGGAAGCTCATAAAGAGCAGTAACAAGGGGAAAATTGCAAAACAGGTGTGTCCGGTTTAGGACACAATGGGGAAACAAAGGGGTCAGGGAGGCAGGGCATGACAATGCCATCCATCCATCCATTCGTCTTTCAACTGCTTATCCTAGGCGGGGACTCAGGGGACCTGGAACCATCCCCAAGCAGCACAAGACACTTAATTCTTATTTACTTCAAAAGCTGCTTCACCAAAGAATATTATCATTATGGTGCTTTTTAGTGTATATGTTGTCAGCGAAAATGCATATATTTATGGAGGAATTTAATCCTCTGATTCTGCAGTTCACATCTGGGTAGCAACAGCAGACTCTTTGTTATTTTAAAACATAAAAAGTTACAAAATGTGTCCTTCTTAGGTTTCATTATAGCCAGTGATTCTTGTACCTTAATGAAATTTACTTAGTTGGATCAGTAATTGCAGAAGTTATGTAATTGTACTGTGTACTACACAGGGAGGTCTGTAGTGCTGACTGTGAATCAATAATACAACAGGTTGATGTTTCCATCAAAGCAATCAAAACATGATATATCCAATATAGGATAGCTAACACCAACAATGGAAAATGGCATACAACAGCCTTCTATAAATATGTTCATGTCTGTGCTTTCTTCAGTGGATAGTCCCTTAATTCATGTTATCAATAGCAAGGATCTCAAAATAAAAAAAAAGCTTTTGGAAAATCTATATAGAATGCATTCTACATTACACCCTGTCATCCCTAATAGTCATTTATCCATGACTAGGCTTGACATACTATGAAGATATGCTTTTCAGTTACCATTTTTCACATTTTCACATAACCGTGAGGATTCAGCTTGGCTCTGTATCAGAAACCCGCTGGCTAGAGACCACATTCAGCTGTGCTGTTTTAAAGCTCTGTATCGTCAAAATGTTAACTACAGTGTCATACTGCAATACCTGGAGCATAAGTTTACATTTTCAAGCCAGAAGTTTTAAAAAATTGTGCTTAGGGTCATTGTCCTTACTCCAATAATTATTTTTCCTGCTTTAACTAACATTTTTCTCGTAAAAGTTTCTGGCATAGGTGACATAGACAATCGCTTAACGTGGCACCCCCCCTCCCCACCACCACCACCACCTTAGTGATGCGCTCAACTGAGCAGTGGGGCGCCTGGGCACACTACTGGACAGCAACTGACAGTAGACCTTAATATGGTATGCTTAATTAGATGTACAATTTGTAAATACCTTAATACTAATAGGTATTAATACTTATACATCTACAATGTACATGACATGATACTTCTTCTTGTCACTCATCTCACACTTCCTGCATCAATGTGTAGTTCAGCAGGTTTGGAGCCTGTGTCTGGAAGGTTGCCAGTTCGAGTCCTGTTCCCAGCCAAGTAGTAATATCACTATTAGGCTCTTAAGCAAGGCTCTTGCCCTTAGCCCCAAAAACTGCTCCAGGGGCACTGGATAAATGGCTAACCTTTGCCCCTTTTCCACCAACATGGTGCTGGTTACCAAAACAGTTCTGCGCTTTTCCAAAGCAAGTAACCTTTGCCAGAGCCAAAAAATAGGTTCTGAAACTGGCACCAAAAACTTGCTATTCTGGGACCAGGAACCTGTAACATGAAGCCTGAAGGGGAGAAACAAATAGCACAAACACTTGTAGTTCTCAGTTAGCAAGCACTCCGAGCGTCACAATCTTTTAAAAATTAAAGTTTAATATGAATTTCTGACAATCTCTTTGAACTGGGTTAGGATACTGAATGACTTGTCTTTAGAAGTGAGATGGCTCAATACCACTTTTCATATCTGAAACTAATAACACAATCTTAAATATGAGGCAATGCCAATCTGACAGTCTTTTTGTTTCCACTTAAGCAACTTTTAAGCCATTTTTGTGTCAAATGTAATATAGGATTTTCAAATTGTGAAACAAATGCTCCAATGCCAATGATGGTTTGGCAACATGAAGCATCGATTTGCCCATGATTCACGTCAGATTATAACTTTATTTTTTTCTGATAACCAGTCCAGTGTTTTTTTCAGAATATCGAATTAGCACATCCTAATTTGAACATAAAAATATATTGTGAAAGCTACAAGTAATGCTTGGAAACAGAGGACGCAGTCCGCTATGTGTGCTTTGTGTTGCCGCTGGAACAGGTCATTGGTGGACTTACTATGTCAAATTTGGCCCAGAAGGCAGTGGAAGGCTCCAGCTGAGCACCAGCAGCTTTACCATGTCAGTGGAAAAGGGGCACCTGTGTTCTAAATCCCTAGCCTTGCTCTCACCTATGAATGAGTGTGTCTCATAGGAAAGCTAGATATGCAATGACCAAATAATTCCCAGTGCAAGAGTTTCACAGTTGTCACTGTACACTGGTTGCAGGCCCAAGAGACAAAGGAGACAAGGATGCAGGTGTGAGTGTAGAAGGGGATTTAATAAGAAACAACAAAAAATCACCACCAAGCTCTGCCCTGAACACAAGGGGTAATGAAGCCAATGAACTCAAAAGGAAACAAGACCAGGGCCACAGGGAATAGGACACAAATGTGTAAGACTAGGGGCCGAGAGCTAGGCACAGGACTGGCAGTTACAAAAACAAAAGCATGGCGAAGACATGGGGAGAGATGCTGACTTTGATAACCTGACACAAGTGGAACACTTGAAGGCATTCAGGGCAACTGGCACACGCAACGAGGAAACACAATGGGTAAACACAAAACAGTCAGTTCTCCAAGGACCCAGAGCGCTGCTGCAGATGTGACAGTTTTAACCTTGAATATTTGCTTCCTTAAGAACATCTTCAGAGAGAGAAATACCAGATATTTATGGGAATTTTACAGCTATGTAAAATGTCATGGTTCCTTGAAATATATGTCCAATGTGGTGAAGAAACCGTGGAAGCTCAGCCATTGAACGCCTTACAAAGTTATCCTTATGTTCACATTTTATTGTGTAAATGCAGTGTGATCTTGGCAAATCTCAGCCAACCACTTGCATGTAGCCTTCCCTTTCAGGAAAAGTAACTAGGAACACCTCCCCACTGTAAATCTTCGCTGTATTCACTACTCTTCATTATAAAACAGGCTGTGCTGAAATATCACACACACAATATGGATGGTCCCAGTTCCTATATGTCTTCATGTTTTTTTTCTGCATATGGCTCGGCAGGTGACCTGATTGATAACTCATTGCCTTAATCTGAATCTCAGTTTCTGCTGAGACATGCAGAAGGTAGGGTAGGATTTGGTGTAAACAGCATGAACTCATGAACCCAACCTGCCTTATGTAAACAATTCAGTCTGGTAGTGGTGGTGTAATGATGTGGGGAATATTTTCTTGGCATACATTAGGCCCCCTAATACTAGTAAAGCATCATTAAATACCACAGGCCTATTTGTGAATCAATGGCCACGTGCATTCCTTTATGGCTACAATTTCTCCATGGTCTTATGGCTACTTCCAGCAGGAAAAGGTAATTATAACAAAGTAACTGAAACTGGTTCCATAAATATGTCAATTAGTTCAATGTATTTGTACGGCCTCCCTAGTCACCAGATCTGAATCCAGTAGAGTACCTTTGTGATGTGGAGGAACAGGAGATTCACAGCATGAATGTGTGGCTGAAAATCAGCAACAATTATGTGATGTAATCATGACAACATGGACCAGTACGTCTAATGAATGTTTCCATCACCTTGTTGAGGACATGTTACAAAAAATCCAGGCAGTTCAAAAAGAAAGGGAAGTGGGCGGGGGGGCACATTAACACTGTTTTATGGCTTTCCATATTCTTCTCCTGTCATGCAGGTTTCATCTCACAGTCCATCTACACGCAGTTAGGCTAACTGGTGACTCTAAATTGCCTATAGTGTATGATTGTGTGTGTATACATATTGTAGTGACCTGAATAACCCACAAGGGACAAGAGAGCAATGACCCTTTTATTAACTTTCTTACACAGGTTACTGCTGGCCATAACCCACGCTGTTTTACACACACCTCAAGTACAATAACAGACCGTCTTTACCAGCCAGGCACTTCATTCACCTCCTCACACGTCACCGTGCTCACCCCCCTTATATACCCTTTTCTTATATCCCAATTTCCCTTGCTCTTAAATAGAAGTAACCCCATCCTTACAACTGTTATTCAGCAGGGTCGTTACAATATATATGCTTTGCAATGGACTGGCATTCATTCCAAGATGTTCCCCAGCCTGATGCTCTATGCCGCCTGGGAAAGGCTCCAGCCTCCACGCCTCCCCCACACCCTAACCAGGAGAACAAACGCTTAAATAAATATCCAAAACTGTAAATTATAGACACAACCAGCTTCTGATGTTGGAATGAAGCACTTATACTGAGTGAAGTTTCATTCATGTGTATTCTCCTTTTGTAATTATATCTGTAGTGTATACCCAACTTCATAAATTGTGACATCAGTTTACACTCGACAATGTATCACATAATATTAGTGCCTTCACAAAATGTAAAGAAATATCAGGAGAAAACAAAAAAGATCATATCTGTGTGTCATGGCCGCAGTAGCACTCCTGCGGTCAGGGTCCCTATAATACTGAACAAGGTTTTGCGTGTGCCCATTGATTTTACTCATTTCAGTTAATTTCCCATACCCTGATTGCCCTCATGTGTTCCACTTTGCGTTTCTTGTTATTTAAGTACATGTTTCTCGCCCTTGTCTTTGCTGTGTGTTTGTTGGTATCCTTGCCAGTCTTGTTCCTGTTCTTAGTTCTAGCCCTAGTCCCCATTATCCTATTTTTGCTTTGTTTTCCTTTTAGTCCCTTGCCTTATTTGCCCCTTTTATTCAGGGCAGAGCCTGATGGTTTGTTTCTTGTTTTTAACCCTTGTGGCTAAAACCCCATTGTTACTTGTACCTGCATTCTTGTCTCCTGTGTTTCTTGGCCTTGCACCACCGAGTCCAGTGGCCAGCATGGTGCTGTGTGTAGTTTTGTTGTGCCTTTTGTCTGTTTGTGTCTTTACCATGTGTAATCAGTGCGTTTTCTTTTCATGTTGTTTCAAAGCTGAAAAAAGTGTACCATTTAATGTGCATATCTAATGTCCCTTTTAGAGAATGCTTATGATTAAGAAGCAGCAAAGACGGAGAGCTGACACTCAAATGTTGAAAGCAAATTATGATGTGCGGCCCAAGACCTGGAAGAAGGAATCTGGGGTAGATGACATTGCTCCCTTGGTCAGCCAGTTACAGAGTGACACATCAGTGAAAAGTTAGTAAGCGCTGAGCTGGCTGTTATATAAGTAATGCTACAGAATTTAAGAGATCTGTTTGACCTTTTAAAAAATTCACAATGAACCAATATGGACTGTGGTGACGTGTCCTAATGACATCTGTGTAGAATTTTGAGTGAAGTTTTGAACAATTTTCTTTTATAAGATCCGTTTGAAGAATTAACCATTCATAGCTGCAGTAGCAATAAACTTAAGTTCACAGTAGAGAACCAAATTTCAGTATGCCAACAATATATGATACGTAAAGAATACGTAAAGACTCAGTTATAACAATCACAGTAGCAATGACTGTAAATGTCTCATAGTGCAGACTTTTTGGTGTGCTTTCCAGATCAACAATATTCAATATAACTTCCTTTTACACTTCTGTTCTCTTCACGTCTTTGGTTAAGCCACTACTGTTCATGTCCTTCCATTTATCGCTGTGGAGTGACCATGCCGTATAATAGAACATGACTTAGATATTCATGGAATTCAAAGCAAGGCGTTTATTTTTAGCTCACAGTCCTAAGCATAAACAGGTGAGGCAATGCTGGATAGCAGACCCCTCCATGCTCTCTTTCTGGAAAAACATAACACAAACGCTTTAGGAGGGCATTAACTCTGCTTTATTTTTAGCCCATAGTGCTACGCCTAAGCAGGTGAGACAGTGTTGGATTACAGAGCCCTCCATGTTCAGGTTCCAGAAACAAACCCTTTAGGAGGGTGCTTATTCCACTTCCTTCTATTTTGCTTATGGTCTCTGCAGCTTTCCTCTGTCTCCCACCTAGGCAGATGCCGCTGGAGTTAGTGTTGTCAGGAAGGAGCTACAGGAGTATCCCTGTAGCACACTCCCCAAACAACAGCACAATGGAAACATGTATCCAATCAATAGTCAGAATCGACACGTAGATCAGCAAAAATCTTTTGGAATCCCCCGGTGTTATAATACCTTTTCAATGATGAGTAATGGTAAATACATTAGGTGATACTTACATGCCTCTTAGTGCAGTGGGTGGACTGCACCTGTCAAAATAAGAGCACCACACAGCATTCTTTAAAAAAAAGCACAAATGCCTATCATTGTTAACAAAGCTTTGGTGTGATTTTCCGAGTATATTTATGCTAACATTTTAGTCCCAGATTGAGAAGTGCAGCATGTACAAACCAATGTTTAATATGCATTTAAACAGCAAATGTATTTCAGGACATGCAACTATATTATGCTTTAATGATGTGTTTTAATGTATCATATTGTGAGTTAAATCTGAAACAGCCTTTTCCCTAAAACTATTAACACCTTTTAATTATCTAAATAAGCCACAAACAACTGCTGCTCATTTTATTACTACTGACTGAGAATTAAATCTTATAAGCATTTCAATTTCCTTGGTGTTTTTCCCACTTGTTGTGGCCGAATCAGATGGTGAAGATCTGATGTCCAGCCATCTTGAAACACCTGATATCCCCTTGGAGGAGATCAGCCTGGGTGAGGTAAACATTGCAGCCAGCAAAGCTGCAAAGCCTATAAAGACAAGAACAATTGATTTACACACTGATTATGAAGCAAGTGACCATGGTAGTGAAACAGGGAGTCAAACAGAGAAGAGAAAGACCAAGAAAAAAGCTGCAAGGGAAGATAAAGAAACAGGTAACTCTGTTACATGCGCCCATGTTTAATGATTCTCTCATCTACATGACTGCATGTGAACGGTGAATGCTATTCAAAATTTTACCTACATATATTTTATATTTTTGAATTTACCATAAAAGATGAATACATCCTGTATAAAACATGGCTTGCACAAAATAAAAGAATATATATTTTTTAAACAAGCCAGTCTTAAATAGTGTATTTTGAAGATGTATCTGAGAAAAAATAGTGTGTAAAAACAAATACATTTTTGTACATTGTATTTAAAAGTTCAGAAACTCAGATAAGCTCAGTGTTATTGTGCCTGTAAACCACACACATCCACGCGTTTGTTTGCATTGCTTGAAGTACAACATGCATTTCTTGCTTTTCAGATGTTCATGTTGATTCTGTCATGACTTACGAAATGTGTGAGGACTCAGTCAGTGAGCATGAGGGAACTGACCAACCTAATGACCCCAGTCCACCATTCCCTGAGGATAAGTACCAGCCTGCGACATGTGAGTTGTGTCCCATAGAGATGAACAGAGAAATCTGATAAAATTCATTGACAGATGTGGCCAAAGAACATTTATTAATGCACAGGGTTAACTGTGAAAGAATGGGGTTTTTTATGACATATTTCACCCTCTTACATCATCAAATGGTCTTGCTGTTCTAATTTTTATTAAAGGTTCATAGCAGAATCAGTGAGTTGGTGTTCTTTGAAAATCAGCCCTCATTCCTGACCAACCATTTGTCAACCCTCTTAGCTTGTTTAATCAGCATTCCTGAATCTTAGAACATGTGCAGTCCTCCTCCTCCCAGATTTGAAAGCAATTTCTGAGATTGCATGCAGTTCCGCAAGCAGTGCAGTTATTCTGTCCCTGTGACTGCTGTTATGTGCTTTTTCAAAATGGGTGTCACTGAGCATAAGAGTGACACCAGCCCAACCTTCTGTATATATAAATATTGAACCCTGCTGTGCCCTTTTGGATGGTTTCACATTGAACAGCAGGAGTGAGTATGACAGAAACTGGCTTAAAAATATAACTCGGGAGTAGCTGTACTCAGCGAAGGAACCCTCTTCTATGACAGTGTACATGAAGATGATGATGATCTGTACTGGAAATGTATAATGATGAACTGCATAAAATAATAAGCCTAAACTGTCACTTCTTAAAGTCAACGGCATTGACATATTACTAATTGACTGAGTTCTGAAGGTGCTGCTGAACGCTCATGAGAAGTGGTATCCCTTGAAATTAGGCATCTGACCCAGGTTCCTCAGCACTGGGGCATTTGGCAAAGCTAATTGATACAAGAAGAGGCATTGCATCTGTGTCCCTCTTTGCCTTCCTATGTAGAATGTGGCTGTTTTTTTTTTTTTTTTTTTTAATTCTCATGGCAATTCTGGAACCAGACACCTGTTCCACTGCAATGCCTAATGATTTCTTGGTGGGACATGTCAGGAAGCAGATGCAGTATTCCTCAAGAAACATTTTTAAGCACAAAAACACAATGACATGTTTTCAAGACATGGTTATGATTCCTAGACAATTTTCCTACTTTTGCACCCTATGAGTGGTGCCTGAAATGGCTAAGAACTCTGCCAGCAAAATAGCTTATTTGCAGAGCTTGCATTCTGGGAGGTATTTATAAGCTTTCTAAGCTTCTCTGAACATATAGGGCACAGATTCACCAAATGGAGCTGTCATGTCCTTCCTGTTCTGGAATTTATTCACAAGTTTAAAGGAATGTTTCAGGAGTCTTGAATGTGTCAACATGTACAAGAAAATTTTAGCTCAGTTGAAGGGCTATACTAATGTTTAGGCCACTGTTCTTGTTAATTAGGACATTGTTTAATTGATTGATTCAGTCATGTGACTAATGTGATTTGTGCCAGAAATTCTTTTTTGTTTAGTTCCTGAACATTCCAACTGTGACAGGAGTTGTGGAAAATTTACCAATGTGTGTATATACCAACAATATCCACACACACATATATACAGACAGGTACAGTTGGAAATGTCTACAAATATAAACTCAGTTTTGGGGGAATCAGTGACAGTCTGGAACTTCCTTTTTCTCCTTTTAACTGAATGACCCAATGTGATCATACCACATTGGATTCTCACTTACATTTCTTCTGATTTCTTTACCACATGGACTCTTTCATATAATTTAGACTGACCTGAAGTCCTTGTCTTCCGTGCTAAACCTAGAAAAGAGAATACCGAAGCAATTAAACTCTGAGCAGGGCCAATGTACTATGTCAAGTTGGTCAACTTTAATGCTATCCTTTCAAGTATTTTCTAAAGAGAATAAAAGATTGTACTCACTTTGTCTGGGTGCATGATTGGAGAAGAGTTTATTAGAGCAGAAAATAAGATGTCTTCTATTGGACATGAAAAACATATGGAATAAAACAGACACAGGGTCCAGAGTGGAAAAACTACTGTACATGAACTTGGGTGTCAGAAGAAAAACCAAACCTAGTTTTATCAACTCCCCCCGATCTTTGCTGATTGTGATTAAGTAGCTGACGGGCAGCATACATTTTTCCTGGTATCCTTTCGTACTCCATAAAAACACAAAACAATGATTTATATATCATTGTGCCCACATACTCTGAATGTGCCAGAGTGATTGAGAGTGCTCACCAGAACCTCAGCACGTTCTTGTTTGACTCTATTGCAGCATATAGGCTGTAGAGTGATCGCATGCACTCTCACTCAGTAACTCATTTTAGGAGTGGTGCTTTGATGTTAAGATCACCAGTTACTGTTTTTCTAAGTTATTTGTCTCAGTTGCTGTCTCTCTTTGTTATGAGAGCTACAGTGAGGGAGGCTGTGTGTGACTCTTAACTGGAAGGTCTTATATGCAGCTATTTTTTTTGTGGTTTTGTCTTCTTTTCTTGTTTGGGAAATTAAATTGCCACAGCATCAAAGTGCTTGTCATCACTGTGCTATCATTTTGGATTGAATGTGGATGGGAAGTTTTTGCATATTCAGTGGTCTTCTAACTGGCAAAAAAAAAAAAAAAAAAAAAAAACCTCACCCAAATAGGGGGCCCTATTTTGCACCTGCAGAAAGCGCGACGCAAAGTGGTTTTGCTAATTTTATACCAGTGCATTCCTCATTTTCACACCAAGCGCGCGCGTTTTCAAAATAACAAATGACTGCTCGTAGGAATGGTGTTTTTTAAATGAGGTGTGGCAGGGCGCATTGTCAGCACATTGCTATTTTAAGGCAGCGAAATGACATTGTGCTTTTTACCAAGAAAAACCATGTCTAAAGTCACTGCCGTATTGTTAAACGATATTTAAGCGTTTTAGAAACGTGCGGGTGCACAATGCTCATTACGGACACCCGGTACACGCTCGAGGTGGACTAACAGTTTTTTGTTATTTTATTTCATTCATATATGATTTATTATAGAGTACAACTTATGGAGAAAAATTTATCTCAAAATGATTTATTTTGAGACAAATTTCTCTCGATTTTCCCACGCCTGCTTCATCTCGGCAGGCTTAGGTGGAACAGTGGTGCTCCCGTAAATGATTTGCTCCTGCCTATTCACTTCGCGCACGAGCACGTCCGCTTCCTCTGCGAAAACGCTATCTGGTTTGCCAGGTAAACACGCCATTATAATAGCAATCCACCATAGCTCATGCACCCCTGTTTTTTAAAGGTGAGATGACGTGCCATTCTGATTGGTTTATTGCATGTTACGCCCAAAACATACTCTGAATAATTAAGAGAGTTAGGACAACCTTTTTGCGCCTTGCGCTGGCGCGAAGTCTGTTTTTTCCGCCGTCAAAATAACAAAATGGATTTGGACACGCCCACAACTGTTACTTGCACCTTGCGCTTTACGCTTTGCATTAGATTGTCAAAATAGAGCCCAGGATGTGACGGATGGTGGCAAAAATGAGATGGCAAGCTGCAATATGACAACCCATTCAGGTGCCCTGGGAGAACGTGTTTTGTAGTGAGTTGCCTATTCCAAGAGGAAGACGGAAGAGCTGCAGGTTGACATTGACCAAAAGGAAGAGGAGGTAGCGAAGCCAGAGGGGGCTGCAAGGCAGCAAGACACCTGCTTGGTGTCACTGTTTAATGAATGTATGGTAATGCAGAAGGCATATGAGGAGGGCTTGATGGCAGAAATTAATGTTTGGAAAGACTATCAGATGGACTTCATGAATTTTGGTCCGCCAACCCTTCAAAGCACCTTTGATACCAGTCCTCAAATGGACTTATCTACCTCTGTGGGTGGAAGGAATCCTCCAACATTACCAAATGTGGTGAGCATAAGATTATTAGTGCCAGTAGACCTGTATAGAAGAGTGCCATTTGAAGCAGGGGAAGAAACTAAGAATTATTTACTGTGTTTTGAGAGGTTAGCACAGACATGGGGCTGATCTGAGTCATAATAGACATGTCGGTTAGATGCCTACGCATCAATGGATGAGGATCAAGGTGATGGCTATCCTGGTCTAAAGGAGGCACTGTTGGATAAATTAGATGTTTCAATTGAAACACAAAAGTTATCATTCTGATCCATTTAGATACCTATTAATGAATCTCATAAATAATCGTATGATCACCATAAAGGATTGTATTGATGATGGATGAAGTTTGATGAATGGAGTATGGAGAATCCTGGGGAAATCCTCATCCTGGATCACCTTCTCCACATATTCCCTACAGCAACTCCAAGGGTGAAGGAACATCAACCTAAAACTGGTTTGGAAGCAGCCCATTTGACAGCAAATTTTAGCAGCAAAGCAGTCCAGTTTTAACAGCTAAGACTCTGGGGCATTGCATAAAACCCATGTAGACCCTAAAAGACACTAAGACTAAAGGGGGCAAGAGTCAGGCTAGCAATAACATACTAGAATAATTTTACTGTCAGCAGCCAGATCAAAAAGCTTCAGTCTGCTCCATGGAGAAGCCCAGCCTAAAGTGTCTGCACTATTTGCTCTATGACAATGTTTCCGCAGAGGATTGTGATAATGCAGTATCAAACTGTTTTTTATGTAACTGTTAATGGACAATGTATGGATGCACTTTGTATCACAGGTAGCTCAATAACTCATATGAAATAATGTCATATAAATGATGCCAGCATTAACTATGTTGCTTTGTTCATTGTGGTTATGAGGATCAAAAACAATATCTTGTGTTGTGAAATAATGGTGGACATTAATGGTCAGTTGTTTCTGTTACACGTGGTTGTTGTCTTTGAATAAGAATAAGGTATTCCGAATCTAGACATGCCACAAGGAAAACATCTTGTGATTCCCAATTCCTGCCATCTCCTGGTTCTCTGTCTACCACAAAGAAGCCCATGAGATCATACAAGACAAGATGCTACTTACCATGAAATTAGTTCTTCGCCAGAAAGATGTAGCTGGATACTGTCAGTTTTTTTTTGTTTTTTTTTTACCTCTGTGTCAAAAAACAAGCCCTGTCCAAAAAACTGGCAGACCTTTATTCCATTACCCATGGTAGTTTTCCATTTCAAGAGAATAGCTATGGATATATTGGGGCCTCTGGAAAAGAATAGCTCAGGATACCAAAATATTTAGGTGATTTGTAATTATGGGACAGGGTCCTCTAAAGTTTTCCCACTTCATTTTGTAAGCACAGCCAAAGTCATTTCTGCCTTAATTCAGATTTTCTCTAGAGTAGGAATCCCTGAAGAAATAATTTCTGATCACCATACTAATTTCAACAGAAAATTGATGAAAATGCTTCACTGGAATCTGGGCATTGGATTGAAAACAAGCCCCTATCATTTTCAGACTGATGGACTTGAAGAACAATTTTTAAAACCCTTAAAATATGCTCCATAAATTCCCAGCTGACACTGGTAAGGATTAGGATAAGTGGCTTATTTTCTTGTGTTTTTTCTCAGGAGGTTCCTCAACATTCTACAGGGTTTTCCCCAGTTGAGCTATTATATGGGCAGACCACTCAAGGGCCTCTTCCTTTTTTGTGATATACCCAGGTGTGTAATGAACCACAAAGGTTAAATGGAAAAATGTATTTACTATGTCTTGCAGATAAGTACCCTAATAATGAAATATCATTCTGAGGCTCAGGCAAATTTGCAGGGAACCCAAGGGAAACAAAAATTGTGACACGACAAATATTCAGTCTCGAGAGTTCACCCCAGGCCAGAAGGTCATTGAACTATAAGGTATCACATCTAGACAAAGGCAAAGACGACCAAATTTACAATGTGAATCTTCTGAGAGTGAAAGTAAACAGTACTTCCTGAAACTCCAGTGGTCTGTGACAGCGAACCTGCTAGATTCTTACTAGCAGACTGGATGGAAGTAGAAGAGGAATTCTTCTGGATTTTCAGAAGTTCAACACTGTGTCAAAATTCAATATGTATCCAATGGCATGAATAGGTGAACTCTTTCAGAGAATTGGCAAAATTCAGCATATCAACACTCTTGATTTTTGCAAAGGTTACTGGCAGATACCCTTGTTTGATTAGTTAAGAGAGATCACAAAATTTCGAAAACCTTTAGAATTACAGATTATAGTCATGCTCTTTGGTCTTTTTGGAGCGTCACCAATATTTCAGTATTTAATGAACTATGTGCTTCAAAAATGTGAAAACTGTTTTGCAGCCTACATGGATGAAGCAGTCATCTGTAGCGGGACATGGGAAGGTCCTATTCTTTATGTTTATAGAGTCTTGGAGAAGATTTACAAGGCAGGGCTAACATTGAAATGTGTCTGGGAAAAAAAAATTAGACAAAATATCCTGGGTACTAGTTCAGTGTGGGACAAATATGCCCAAAAAGGTCTTCCTAAATGGCCAAAAAAAAATCAGGTTAACTTGTTTCTGAGTCTCATGGGATAGTAAAGAAAATTTGCAACCATTCCTGAACTTCTTATAAACTGAACTACCGAGGCAAGCAGCAAACCAGTAAAATGGAGTCCAGCATGTGAAGAAGCATTCGCCACACTGGAGACTCTTATATTCACTGTCTGTACTTCAAGGAATTGTTCATGGTGCAGGTAGATATGTTTAGAATTGGGATTGACACAGTCCTTGCCCAAGGTCCCAAAGGAAAAAAATCTATTGGCCAATATTTAACCCACAAGCTGATATCTAGAGAGACCTAATAATCAACAAATGAAAAGAAATGATTTGTCATTAAATGGGCAGTGGACAGTTTTAGTTATTAGTTGTTTGAATGAATTTTTGATTCAGAGACAGACTAACAGGCTCCAAGTCTGTTTCAAACCATGAAAAATAGTAATGGAATTGTCACCTGGGGGTACCTGGCTCATCAACCATTCAGGCTTAGGATCTGACATCAGCCTAGGAAGAAGGATGTAGTTACTGAAGATTTATCACGATTGTCCCCTTTAGCTAATCTGAAAGATGGGAAGGACGATGTGATCAAGAGTGCTGACTAGTTTCTCATCATATTCTTGTATTGCATACCCTCCATTTACCATATGTACTGTACAGTGATATAGTGTATTTTACTCTTTCAGTTAAGTAATTCTTAGCAGTTTTTTTTTTATGTTGTGTTAAGATTGCCGGTGATCATTTTATTGTTATTTGTCAGTTATCATCTATTTACTTGTGGAGTGTGTATATGCATACTAATTCAGACCTACCATTTCGTGATCACAAGAATCAATTGCATATTGGCATCACTGTGTAAACCATGTGATGCACACAATAATGCAATAAACTATACACACAGGCGCATAATCACGTAACTTCACCTAATCACTTATCATCCATATAGTGTTATTGTCTTCTGTGTTTTCATGTCTTTGTAAGAATCAACTGTGATAGTTGTTCTGTACACTTCCAGCTTCCCCAGAGTCCAAAACTGAGGCAGCAGATTCATTTACTTAAAACAACTCTTGTTGTTCATCATGCACATCTTCTCTATAGGGGAGGGCGACCATTAATGAAGGGGTTCTAGCATGAATATTGTTAAGAATGACATCTTTGGTGTTACAGCAACAAGCGACGAAAGCGAAACTAGTGACGATGAAGAAGAGACAGAAGAGGAGAGAGATGAAGAAGAGGAAAAAGACTCAAAAACTTGGAAAAAAGCCAAAAAAAGAGATGGGAAGACACAGTGCCTCGCAAATTTAAATTCCAATCATTGGCACTCATCGTCAGAAAATAGCTCATTTGGAAGGGCAAGTGGTGTTATAATATTCATAAATGTTCACGACTATTTCCTGTTAAAACAGATTTTAAGGTATAAGTGGTTAACACCGATAACATTCAATGTCAGTCTGGTTTGGTGGCTAAATTTTTCTCCACTTTAGTCCTCTCCCTCCTATGTGAATGACCTGGAACAGTTTTCTCTACGCCCGGCTCCAAGAGACACAACGATTCAGTGCAGGATCACACGAGACAGAAGAGGCATGGAGAAAGGGATTTATCCCACATATTACCTCCATCGTGAAGAGGAGGATGGAACACGGGTTTGTAAACAAGAAACAAAGGATGCGATAGGTTGAAATATATATTTAAAGAAAAACTATTTGAAAGATAGATTGAAAGTGCTTTGTTTTTTTGTGCCTCAAAGAACCTAGAACTTGCTTGGTTTCTTTTTTTGCACTTGACATTTTTCTTCTTCTCCAGGTCTTTCTGATGGCTGGCAGAAAAAGGAAAAAGAGCAAAACCTCAAATTACCTGATCTCCACAGATCCAATCAACTTGACCAGAACCACAAAGAGCTACATTGGCAAACTACGGTCAGCCTTTCCTGTTGTCTTCTGGCAATGCTGAGCAGGGTTTTCTTCTGAACAATTTTTATTTCACCAGAGCTCCCCTGAATTACATTTTCAATTGCTTTCTGTTCTGTGCGTTGTGATGAATGGGTGTTTATGCAACATGATTCATTACCTTTTTCAGGTCCAATGTGCTGGGTACTAAGTTCACTGTATTTGACTGTGGAGAAAATCCAGAAAAAAAGCCTTTCATCAAAGAAACAGAGAGACTTCGGCAGGAGCTTGCAGCAATCTGCTATGTAAGTTGAATTTATGTGGAGTGCATTCAAATCAGGTATAAGTGCTGCTGTACTCAATGTAAAGAGATAGAACGGGGGGAGGGGTGGTATGTCGCTCTGTTGGTTAGGATTGTGTGCCTGTTTCCTGAAGGTTGCTGGTGTGAATCCTACGCATAGCAGAGTAATCATGCCACTGTTAAGCCCTTAGGCTAAGTATCTAACCCAAAAAACCTGTAGAATGGTGCTGGATGAATGCTTGAATCTTACACTCTGACCCCAAGCTGTGCTCTCCCTCTCTGTCTGCGTCTCTTATGAAAGAAAGATGGTATATGTAAAAACCAAAGAATTCAAATGTACTGTACGCAGCGTAAATAAAAAGCATTTTAAAATATCAGTACTATTGATGTGTAAGCAAAATAATTAAGGCAAGCAAAGCCCAACCCTTTTTGGATACAGGGAAAATCCAGGCTTCATGGTGATATGGTGATAAAAAACGGTCTCATTGCAGTTTTGAAGGGTCTTTTTCCTGCTGTTATTTTGCATATTGACAATCTTCTTATAGGTTGCTTATTCTTCAGTCATTTTTGTCAACTCAGTTAAATCTCGAGACAATGTTCCTAATTTATGTGTTGAACATGGCCATATCAATGTTTGATTAATGATGATAAATCAATAATCAAATCGGTAGAAATACCAGTAAGGCAATTATGTTCTAGGCAATTAACTTTTGTTAAATGGTGCTCAAGCTTATGGCAAAGCTTCTTTTTGTCTTTCTGAATTAGTGTTGAATAACACTGAGGTATACGTTTCACATTTCTGTGGCCTCGTACCTCTTGGGTTGGGGGTTAGAATCCCACATCTGCTATGTGTGTCTGGAGTTTGCATGTTCTCCCCATGTCATGAGGGTTTTCTTCCACAGCATTTTTAAGTTACCTCTAGTATATATTGTGAATGTGACTGTGTCTGCATGTGGCCTGTGATGCAGTAGCCTCCCATTCAAGCTCTTCCCCAGCATGGTGCCCTATGAATTTACATTCATCATGATGTGGCA
Organism: Gymnarchus niloticus; assembly: GCA_009936485.2. Lineage (NCBI taxonomy): Eukaryota > Metazoa > Chordata > Actinopteri > Osteoglossiformes > Gymnarchidae > Gymnarchus > Gymnarchus niloticus. The sequence goes on along the minus strand of JAACJT020000527.1, from coordinate 2,013 downwards.
TGTTGTTCAAAGTCGTTCTTTATTCCCCGAGGCCCCTGGAACCTGAGTTACCCATTAAAACAAAGAAGAGAAGTAGAATGAGCTTTGTGAATCAGCGCTTGATCTTGGTGGTCTCTAAATGAAGGCACTCATTATCAAGCTGCTAAAAATAACATTAATTTTCACACTGACTTATTGGAGATGCTGAGCATTATTCAAATCAATCAGTCTCACACCTCCTGGGCCGTCAGTTCATTTCCTATCCCTGATTTGTATGTGTGATGCTGATACTCTGGTTTCCTCCCACAGTCCAAAGGTATGTGGCTGGGTGCATTGGTGTCATTAAATCGCCCTTAGTGTGTATATTTATGTCTGTGGGACCAGCGATGCACTGTACTCCCACACATTATTATTGCCCTGTTATATTTGTAGTTAAAGCATTTTAAAGGTCAACCAATGAATTTTTTTTTCCAAATGCACATTTATATAGAGCACACTATGTAAATACAACAATTCAAAATTCAACAAATTAAGGACAAAAATCAGAACAATGTGTGTCTTAGTGGTCTCATTTTCACCTTGACCTCATTAAGCATGCAGAACATGCACCCAGGAGACTATGATCAGAGTACCATGCCCGGTCAGCCTCCTAAAGTAGACCATCAAACCATTTTCAGCAGAATGTCTATACTTAGTTATCTTTCTGCTGCCATACTTTTCCCCTGTACCTGCAGCCGTTAGCGGTAATAATCATCCTTTTACGGTTTCCTTGATAAATACCTGGTGACAGTGAGGGCAGTTTGGCCTGCTAGAATGTTTCTTGAGGCCATCGAAAGCTGAAGAAGTCACAATGCTAAAGAGGTGGATGGCTCCTGACCTCCTTATTGTCAGTTAGCTCTGCTGCAGTTGTTGGAATTGGAGACTGAGGTCCCGGCATGGGTGTTACCCAGCCAGCCTCTGGAACCTATCCGTTCATGGCTGTTACATCCGTGCTTTCCCTTGCCAGGTTCAGCTTTCCTAGGGCCAAATGCTCCTGGCGCCTAGTGACAGGAGACTATGGAATCAAAGTCGGGGTCAGCAGACTAGCTCCCTTAGTAACTGGTGCCATCCCACTCACAGTGTCAATTAAGACCACCAGATTAACGTTGACAGTGGCTCCTTCACCACAAACTTTCAAAATTGCCTAAACAACTTAATAAGAAGTTCAATACAGCTTAATTTTTCATGTGATTTCCCAAAAAAATACAAATTTCATATGCATGTAGAATATTCCTGTAGGTGAGTGAGTGACAGACTGACAGACAGACGACATACACACAAACACATGTATTCAGTTACAGGTATAGCCTCACAGCAGCCTTGCATTTCAGCACAATTCCAATCACACTGCACCCCCCACTGCATGATTTATTAGTTAAAGTTAATTAATTTCAGTTAGTTACCAACTAAAGTCCCTCCACTAGTCTATTGTTTAATTTTGGAATTTAGTAATGCTTTACATGCCATTGTTTTATTTTTCATGAATAACTTTTTATGTTAAAAAATTATTTGGCTAAGTGCATACTATGTTGCTTGTTCGTAGCCATTTGATTGTGATTTCCACCTGCCAATGCTTTTCAGAGGCTATTCTAAGGATCAGTTTATTTGTAGAATCTTACAATATGTTCTGAGTCCCAGGAAGCCACATTTAAAAAGATTAAGCTACTATTGTACTGTTATAAATAGACCCACAGGGGAACGTGCTGTGTGTTTCTCCGTGATGGTCCCAAGCCCGGATAAATGGGGAGGGTTACGTTAGGAAGGGCATACGGTGTAAAATTTTTGCCAAATCTGATATGCGGACAACAAAACAGATTTCCATACCGGATCAGTCGAGGCCTGGGTTAACAACGATTGCCACCAGTGCTGTTAGCCAAAAGGGTGCTGGTGGAAATTGGGCTACTGTTGGCAAAGAGGAAGGAGAGGAGGAAGGTTAGGAGAGTGGAAGTGAGGGTAGGAACTTTGAATGTTGGCAGTATGACTGATAAAGGGAGA
>JAACJT020000526.1:0-19151 GCA_009936485.2 Gymnarchus niloticus | reverse complement strand
GATTTAAAGGGCATGTGGGTTGCTGGTGAGTCAGCCAATGAGAGCTCTCCATCTGAATTAAGATTTAAAGGGCATGTGGGTTGCTGGTGAGTCAGCCAATGAGAGCTCTCCATCTGAATTAAGATTTAAAGGGCATGTCGGTTGCTGGTGAGTCAGCCAATGAGAGCTCTCCATCTGAATTAAGATTTAAAGGGCATGCTCAAGCACGCCGGACTGCCATGTCTATTGAATCGGACTTTAATAATATAAATTAGTGTGTAACATGAATTCATACTAAGAATTAATGAACAAGGCGCCTGCAATCCGAAGTCCAGATTTAGTCATTTTTGTGCCATTGTTTTCTTTGCTGCCTACTGATTAACTGCATTGGGCCTACTACATTAGGAAGATTAAATGACTGTTTCGTTCTCTACAATATATAGCTAAATATACGCATATTTTGTCTCGTTACTGCAAACTTTAATCTGACGAATACTGAGGAACTCCCAGAAGGCCTATGTCATTGAAACGCCGTCAAAAATACGTACATTAAAACATCCGCTGCTATGAGCACCTGCCACAGTCACATTATAGGGCCGTTCGATTCCAAAAATGTTGGAATTGCTGGGAATCCATGGAGTCGATTCTAAGAGGGATCTCGATTCCAAAGACTTAAAATACAATGAGGTCTTATAAAGCAAACAGTACAGTAAAGAGTGTGAATGACGGGGGGGGGGGTCTCGACGGTTACAAAGAAATCAAATTTATTAACTGCACGGCTTGCCAGTAAAGTTGACTTTTAAATTTACATTCGCACATACTGACTACTTCCCATCATATACATGTGCGATTCAATGTAGGGACAAAAAATTAGTCACATGAAAATGTGTAACCTGGAGAGCTAGCTAAACTAGCTGGTTAACAGGCACTAAACTAGTCTGCAGCTGACTTTCCTTTCTCAGCTCCTTAGGATGGACAGCCTTTAGAGGGTTCACACTGGCGGTGCTCTTTTATTATACACCGGGGATCTTCTGCTCACGGATTCCTTTCACTTTACTGCCTTCCTAAATCCCAACACCAGACATTAGATAGGCGTTTTGACGCCCCTGCCGAATCGGACCTGTTCTCAAGTGGTGTCTGGGCTGGGGGAAGGACAGGCACACTTGAGCAAAGTGAGTTAAAATCATGTCGACTCTCGGTTCCGAGTTACCTGCCATCGATTCCTTTTTGGGATGGACTCTCAGGCCTAACACCGTATGTGCCTGTCGATAGGGGAGATGGGTTACTCAGGATGCTTTAGCATTGACAGGGCATCACTCCCCACCAAAGACACGGGTCAGATCAGCGATTTTCAACCTGCGGGCCGCAGCAAATGTACCAGGCATCGATACATAGCACATGTGAAGTCTCATGGTAGTCAGATGTACCCCCCAATCACGCAAATTGTCCCGCCTCACGTGGGCTGCGCGGACCTTTTTACCTGTCCAGGTGGACTGTGAGCCGCTAAATGCTGATAATATAAAATATATTTACACGTCATTTCGTCCAAACGAACGCCGTTGGCGCGCCGTGGGGGTCACGTGTCCGACCTCGCCGTTGACGCGCCGTGGGGGTCACGTGTCCGCCCAGCTGTACACGCCCGCGGTTCGGCGGTATGGAAAGGTAACAGGGGGCCGTGTGGAGCCGCTCTTACGAAATGTCGTGTTTTTAACGCTTAGGAATGAAGCTGCCGCTAGGAGATTTCAGTGTGTTTCATGTTGATTTAATGAATGGATTGGCCTTTAATGTAAGACAGTGGTCACCTCTGCAGGCCTGTCACATGGTGCCCCCTTCAGCCGGCTCCTCGGGTTCAGGCTCAGGCAACCAGAGGGCAGATTGTTAAAATCCGTATTTTAAACATTTTGAGGTTTAAATTTAAAACCTGATGTGTGAATTCCCCCACATCGGCTGTGGCTACATCTGGGTTCTTCCCTGTATTATGTGTTTAGTACATTATTATCGTTTTGGTAGCTGTGGAAGTCTGGCTTTTAAAAATCCCAAATATCATATCATATCCCAAATCGAGGGGTTTGGAAATGAACTTAGGAGTGACTAGGAGTGACACCACCTTTCCCCTTTCTCTCTAGGTGTCTTGTGGTGTTCGCAGAGAATATGAGTGACACGTTCCCTCAGATGCGCCCCAGGGCGTTGAGAAGACCTGCGACCAGCCCCCAGTCTGTGGGTTTGACGGTCCCCCACCGGGAGAGGGGGAGCCGGCAGGTGCAGGGAGATTGTGGTATCAAGGATGGGGTTCCTCAGGAGACCCCAGGTACTGGTACGGCACGGCTGTGTGGCCTGGCCTGTACACAGACACTGCAGTGCTTAATGGGTCTTAGGTATTGTCGTTTTATGCCTGAAGTTTACCGTCTTGCTTCCAGGATTGGAGCTAAATGCAGAGAGGAATGATCCTTCGGTGGCAGGAGATGGTTGTACTGTAAGTATAGGAGCCATATTAATATCGTACGGGGTTAACACGGCTGACTCCCCTTGGCGGCCGTACGGAATGCACCCGGTAGTGCTGATTGGTTGGCTCGTTCTCTCTCCTCCAGCAGAAGCACCACACGGGCGTCTCTCCCACCAGCTTTGTGAAGCTCTGTAACTTCTGCGCCCAGCAAGGTCAGTGGACAGCTCCTCATTTTGTCATTCTTGTTTATTGTGTTTGTGTCACTCAACAGAACGTCACTTTGGTTTTCAGTTCAGATGGGTTTTCATCACGAGTCTTTTTATCAGAGTTTTTGTTACTTCTAGCCTTATGACAGATGGTAACCCGTGGCTCACGTTTTATCAAATCGCACAAACATTCCATTCACCAGCATTTTTATCAGCTCAGGTCTTGATTCATGTGTACTTCTATCAACTCAGTTTTCATCAAGGAATTAAAACATTTTTTTTTTTTCTTTCACCCTTCATAATTCACGGGGGCTACACGTCATGAAGTTTACACATGGGGCCGGTGTTCTTAGCCAGTCAGTACCCCCCACACAAGGTTTCAGGCTTGGGAAGGGGTATGGGAGCGATTTTTTTCCTCCTCTTTGCTTATTTTTTGATGTACGTTGATATGTGTGTAAGCTGGGAGGTGAACTTCTTAAATTCGCAGTCTGGAGTGTCGGCTGATTGCTGATTGTTGACCTCTCTTTAGGGACCCTCCACTGCGTACGCTGCAGGAGGGTGTGTTACTGCTCTGTGGCATGCCAGATTAACGACTGGTCTGCACACTGGCACGTGTGTAAGCCAGACACCGCGGGACAAGCGATGTGGTAAGTAGGCAGACGTCCAGCTGAGCTGTAGAGAGCGCCATCCTCAGCTTCAGCTTTATTTTCAATCACAGCCAGCTTATGTTAAAAGATATTTAGATTAGATTAGATTCAGCTTTATCGTCAGGACACACAGCACAGGCACTCGGGCATCTAACAGAAGCGTCAAAAGCACTAAATGCGGACATACAGTACGTATAGCATAGTATATGAGAATGGATATGTACTCGTATCATATGATTAGACCTAGTGGGTCTGATGTAATTTGAATATAAACGGTATTCCAAAAATAATTATATTATCATATACACGGTATGTACAGTAGGGGTACACAGGGGTAAGGGGATGGGGGTCTTGGTGGAGGTGTCAGCGAGGAGCAGAGTTCGGCAGGGGAACAGCTGTGGGGAGCAAATTGTACCTGAGCCTGCTGGTCCTGGTCCGGAGACTCCTAAAGCGCCCCCTGGAGGAAAGGAGGACAGACACGTCTTCCTCTGGACAGACTCGGTAGCGGGGAGTGGGGTTCCGATGTTGGCGGCTTTCACCACCCTCTGCAGTGCCTTCTGGCTGGAGATGATGCAGTTCTCATACCACGCTGTGATTCAGTTGGACGGGATGGACTTGATAGTGCGTTGATAGAAGTTCGCCAGAATCTCAGAAAGAAGGTGGCTTTTCTTAAGCCTCCTCAGGAGGAAGAGGTTGCTGCTGAGTCTTCTTGACTAGGCTGGAGGTGTTCATGGTCCAAGAGAAGTCCTCAAAAATGTGGACCCCCAGGAACTTGAAGCTGGTGACGAGCTCGACAGCCGTACCACTTATGTGGATGGGGGCGTGTGTGTCGCCTGCCTTCTACCTGAAGTCCACGATTATCTCCTCTGTTTTCTCTCTGTTGAGGACCAGGTTAGGCGCTTTCAATCGTGAAGAAGCCTTGGGCTGATGCTTCACTCTGTCCCTACCGGTTCGCAAAATAACAATCTAAGAGACCACTTGATGATTTAATGACTATTTTCTTTTATATCCAAGAAGTTTGAGTTCCGTACAAAATTTAAGAGACGAAGGTCAAAGGACCGTGTGGCTCCCTCCCTAAATAACTGGGTCGTACGTATCTCGGGGTATCGGTAATTACTTTTTCCTACTAACTGGGCTGTTAGTTACTACAATTATACTTTTAGGATCCCGTCATCAAGGTGACGGGGAGTGTGATGATAACTAATAAATTCAGTTACATCACCAAGGTGATGAAAAATGTCTATAATCAGCAATGATCAATTAAGCGTATCTAGGCTCCTACACAGGGAATTTCCAGGGCTTTGTGAGACAATTGAATGGAGACCCTTTGGAAAATGGTGAACATTAGATTTTAATCCCATGTTCCCCTGATCCCACAGACCGTTGTATCATTCAGATTTGATCCTTGTGTTGCTCTGACTTGCATGTTCTCTTTGAAAGTGAGAAATCCCAAGAACTGTCTGACTCCCTCATCAGAACTGGGTCCCGGTGTTTGGTGTCCAAGGTAACCGGAGCGGGCCTTGCGTGGTCGGCTAATTGCTATAGGTCTGTTCCAGCCATACTATGAGACCTGTTTCCTGCAGGATGACCCAGGGGAGGTCACTTCACTGCAGAAGCTCTACCTGCATAACTTACCGAGAAACGAGGTTACGAAAGGAGCACAAATTCAGGTTAACCTGCATTCTTATCCGTTGTAAATTCCAGCACAGCAAGAATCATTTGTTGATGCTTGTGGACCTCTGATTATTTTAAAATAGGGCTTGCCTCTGATTGATTAACCAGGTCTTGCATTTTGTGGCCTCTGTGATTGATTAACCAGACCTCATATCGTGTAGGCTACTGTAGTGGAGCTCAGGAATCCTGGGAAGTTTTTCATCCACATCCGGACACAGGCAGCGATGGAGTCCCTGCAGAGTATGACTGTGGCCTTGCAGAAGATGTACGCAGGCTCGCTGGGCATGGAGTACATGCCAGACTACGACGAGGCCTGTGGCGTGATGTACTCCCAGGACCGGGTTAGGACACGCCCACTGGGCCTCTCTGCTTCTCATTGGCTCAGCAAGTTGTCGTTATCGTTTCTTAGTGTGGGTCTAGATTCCTTTAGCACTGTGTCCTCTGGCGCTCCTTCTGTGATACGATCCTGCTCCAGTAGGAAGGGTATGACGTTTATGACCGTAGTGTGTCCCGGGAGCACGTGTCAGGCAGCACTAGAACATGTGACGCCTCTGCAGAAGTGGTACCGTGGCGTGGTGCAGTCTGTGAACGTCGCTCAGAAGACTGCAGCCGTTTTCTACATGGACTATGGTAACGAGGAGGTGGTGACCTTGGACAGGATCAGACCTCTGGCCTCCTGTGTGGGTGCCATCCCCCCATGCGTGAGTACCTGAGTGAGGAAGGTGCTGCTGGAATTTCCTTGTGTACGTTCATAGCGTTTACAATATACCTGCTAGAGTTTTGCACTTCCAGTGACGTCGAGCAGTGTGCGAGTGGCTGCGAGCGAAGTCTTCTGCAGACGTTCTGCACCGTGAGCATCGGGAGCCCCGGGCCGCATTAATACCCCAGTCCGTCTTGCCCTGTGCAGGCCGTGCAGTGCAGGGTAGCCGGTGTTACCGTGGTGACGGGAGGCTGGTGTGCGGAGAGCAGCATCGCCGTGAGGCAGCTGGTAGGAGGAAGGACCCTGACGGTGACCGTCTTGGATACGCTGGACAGCGGTGTCTGGGCCGTGGACGTGGAGCTGACCACCATCGGTCTGCACCGGGGGAATTTACTGGGGCGTCCGTCCGATGGACGTCAAAATACCCGAACTGTCCGAATGACCACGAACTAACCGTCCTAACCTCCTAACACCTGCAGGCAAAAAGCTGAGCAGTTTTCTGGTGGAAAATGGTTATGCCGCCATGGAGCCAAGTGGCCAGGATATCGGTAAGGGCGACCCCTGTTTGGCTGGAGGTTTATTTGGTATGATGACGTCATCTAAGCTAATTGACACGTTTAATTACCCAATCATATAGCAAAATGTTTACTGAAGCTGTCCAAGTTTCTCAAGGTTTCCCGTGAATCGTCCGCTCCCAGGCCTCTCTTCTGGGTCTCTGCTCGTGACCCTGACACTCCAACCTCATCTGCTATCTGAGACCCCACGTCTTCTCTGTGTCCAGACTCCATACTATCTGCCGCGCTGAAGGACTTCAAGAAGTCTTCAGCAGGGAAGAACGAGAACACGGACTCGAGTGCGGCCAGCCCGCTAACGCTGGACGTGGGTGATAGCTTCTCTGTTACGGTCACCCACCTGCGGTCCCCCGATGAGCTGAGCTGTCAGAAGCTGGACAATTCTCGTGAGTGTCTTAGCCTCGGCGCCCCCGGGTGCAGGCGTGGGGGTGTCTCGCTCTGTCAAAGAGATCCTGCTCTCGGCAACGCAGGTGCCATTCGGGAGCTGCAGCGCCACCTGCAGGACCACTGTGCTCAAGGCAGCCCTGGCCCAGACTTCAGACCTGTTCCCGGCACCATGTGCTGCTGCCAGTTCTCAGGTAAGCCTGTCGTCTTCCGTGGGTGACGTCACGCCGCAGCCCGTCCGCGGCCTCTGGCCGGTCAATCTGCATTTCTCAGAAGACAGCCAGTGGTACCGGGCCAAGGTGCTGGCCAGCTGCGCCGAGCGGCGCGTCTACGTGAGTTACGTGGACTTTGGAAACTCGGAGGAGGTGGATCTTGAGCGCCTTCGACCCATTCGGCCTGACCTGCTGAAGCTGCCAATCCAGGCCATCCCCTGCGCCCTGGCCGGTGAGCTCGACCTCTGACCTCCACACGACGATGTTTTCACCTCTCAGTCTCTTTGAAGTGAGTTCACCCTTTGGCTTCTCGTCCTCTGTCCACCGCAGGTGTCAGACCCACCTCAGACGCCTGGATGGAGGCGTCTGTGGTGATGCTGAGGAAGACCGTTTGCAACCGGTTCCTCCAGATGAAGGTCCTGGGACTGCTGGGCGGCTCCGCTTTGGTGTCCCTGACTGACAAGAGCAGTGACCCCCAGATGGATGTGGCCGAGGTGCTGGTCGCCACTGGATACGCCCTTGCCTGCAAGGGTGACGAGGCTCCCAGATCTTCTGGTAATTTAAAGGTGTTGCCGTTTGGCATGTTTGTCTTTTGATTGACAGCGGCGGACACCCGTGGGGTGGCCGCATCGCTCATACGTGTGATTTCATTGACAGCTGCGGCCCAACCCAAGGAGGAGCTGCAGTGGACATGTGTAGAGCTGCCTGCTGATGGACAGTTGGTGGACATCATGGTCACCATGATAGAGAGCCCCGGACAGTTTTACTGTCGCCTCCACAGCTCCGAAGGTAGTATGAGGTTAACGTGCGAGAGCTCGGAGTGTGGGACGTGGCCTCACCGCACACGCCTTCTTGGTGACCTCGGGGGTGTTGGCTTGGACCCTAGGCACTCGCTCCTTGGCGGCGCTGATGGCTGATCTGGCGAAGCACTGTCAGAGGGGTGATGCCACCCTAGTAGCCAGCGTTGGACAGCCCTGCTGTGCCCTCTTCCCAGGTGGCGTAAGGTCATCATGGTCTGTGACCTCTTTAGATAGTTTATTAATCTGGTCATTCCGTTTACTCACCTCCCGACACGGCACGTGCGAACGCTGACTTGCAGCCTTAAGCTTCTTATGCTGGGTGCTGCGTCCTGTCCTAAGCAGCGTTTACTGTTGAATCCTTACTTAATAGCACTGGTGAAGCACCCAGCAGGAATGACACAGGTTAATGCGTGTTCTGGATGGTTCTGTGGCTCAGGGGACGGGTCCTGGTATCGGGTGTTGGTTCAGGCCACGTTGCCAGACGGGAAACTGGAGGTTTATTTCGTGGATTACGGGAACACCAGTGTTGTGGATCGTGCAAACCTTCGGACAGTCACTCCTGAGCAGCTGAAAGTCCCCTTTCAGGCCATGCGGTGCTGGCTTTCAGGTAGGTGTGTGTGTGTTCGTGGGTGTGTGTGTGTGTGTGTGTGTGTTCGTGCCCACCCACTTGCAATATGACAGAGCTACAAGCCTGCAGTGTTCAGAAAGTACTGTAATTTAGCACCTGAAAAACCAGGTGTCCACATGTAAACAGAATGGTTAAGAAATGTTTGCGTGAGGAAGAATGTTTTACATCTTTGAGGTTGGTTTCCCATTAAAATCAGAAGACCTACACCCTGCTTAAATCCGGGTTCAGACGAACTCTGCTTAAATATATTAACATTTGTGTGCTTGTGTTATTTTGTCAGGGTCATGGATTTGCATGTAATGACGCCTCAGTTATCTCTCCATTTTCTCATGCTTTCCCTCACCCTCACTACCGTTCTTTCTGTCCCTCAGGTGTGGAGCCCTTGGGCAGACAGTGGTCCAGGAAGGCTTTGCAGAAGTTCCAGGCTCTGTGTGCGGGAACTTGTCTGCAGTGCAGTGTCCTTTCCATAACCGAGAGCAGCTATGGTGTGGAGCTGCTACGTGGTGGTGTCAGTATCGCCGCCCTACTGGTGGCTGACAGACTGGCCATTTACACCACTCAGAGTCTGGTCTCTGTTGCCTCAGGTTAGCTATATGTATGTTTGCTATATGTTCAGCTGGACCGTCTGAGTATAGTAATGAACGGTTGTGTGTTTGTCTGGTGCCACTTGGCAGATGATACCACAGTCCAAATGGTCGCCGCTCCACCGTCGACTGGCTCCTTCCCGACAAACTGGAAGACGGTGAAGCTGCCTTCTGGTGAGATGTTTCAGGCCCACGTGGCTGCAGTGATCAGTCCTGGGCATTTCTACCTGCTGAATGAAAAAGAAGGTAAGCGCGCACACACACGCACACACACACACACACACACACACACACACCAGAGGTTATAGTGTCCAACGAAGAGGGCATGACGCTGTGCAGCCTAATCTGTGTGTGTTCATTCAACAGAGAGTGCAGAGAAACTCCACCGCCTAATGGGGGCGCTAGCAGAGCACTGCAGCAGACACCCACATGATTGCTCTGTCCCACCTGAGCCGGGGGCAGCCTGCTGTGCCCAGTTCTCAGGTACGACAAGGTGTCAGAGTGTTTGGGCATTACCCCCGGGGTCCTCTTGGTGGGAGCAGAGAGGGACTTGCATCGTGGCAAGGGGTGTGTGTGATAAGACGGTATCAGGTCGACAATTCAATTTTATTTATATAGCGCTTTTAACACGGAGCGCGGTCACAAAGCGCTTTACGTAGTCCCAGAGTCCCCAGAGAGTAAGCCAAAGGCGACAGTGGCGACGAAGAAACCTTGGGAGGAAGCAGACTCAAGGGGGAAGCCCATCCTCCTCTGGCCGGCACCGGGCTGGACAAATTCACTAGTACAATTGAAAACGGTGACTTTGGGTGTTTGATGATGTTAGGACAAAAAAAACAAAGACCCACAATTCCCTCTGTGGCAGTAGCCCCAGTCACGGAATTCCAGGAAGCCGGTAATTTAACTTCTGTCTGGAGATTACTGCGCGCGCACAGTGTCAGGAGCCTGCCGTGTACGACCGTCTGGTCTGTAAAGTGCTACAGACATCCTGGGGCCTTGGAGATGGCGCCGTCTGTGCGTGGGCACGGTTCATACGGCGGATTATTCGAGAAATCGGGGTCTTGTGTTTTTAACTGAAGACCAGAGTCATGCCCTTCTGAGGTACTACGAGCAGCGGCCATGCTGTCATCTTGACCTGACTGTCATGTGACTGAAGGCGGTGTTTGTGTGCGTCCTGGATCTTCTTGACGGCGTGTCCCGTTTTGTGTGTATCCCAAGGTGACGATAAGTGGTACAGAGCCGTTGTCCTGGGAACCACAGACTCTGAAGCAGGAGTCGTTTATGCAGATTACGGGAACAGCGAACGCGTCCCGCTGTCCAGCCTGCGGCCCATCGCCAGCCGACATCTGGAGCCGCCCTTCCGGATCGTCCGGTGTGGCCTTGCAGGTGGGGCGCCGTTCACACCTCGCACCCAAGACGGGGTACATGATTAGATGTTCTGTGATGGACAGAGTCTGAGATGCTGAGCTCCTATATGTGTTATGAAGAGAGGGGTCCTTACCTGTGCCAAACATCAGTGAGAATGTCCCTCACACACTTGCTGTTTGAATGCATGTTGATTTCCAGTGCTGCATGTCACAGTGTGGTCTTACCTGCAGGGAAGGAACGCCTCCCCAGTAAGTGGCCCCCGTCTGCGGTCCAGCTGTTCCAGTCGATGCTGAAAGCTCGCGTCTTGGCGTCCGTCCAGGAGTTTGACGGCACCTACAACCTCCTGACCCTGACCGGCCGTACAGACGGCGGGGGTGTGCAGATCAACTCCGTGATGGAGGACAGCCTGGTGAAGAAGCGGGAGGAGACCGCAGCCAAGTTCTGCAGCCGGGACACCGGAGTGGCTCCCGGTACAACGGGTAAAGGCCGACTCCCGGAAACCGACACTCAGAGGCGACCGGGTGTTGCTGGCCCGTTCTGTCTACCTCAGGCTTGTGCCCGCTCGTATAGTTTTGCCATCGGCACCTGCGATACGGTTCCTGATCCGGAACCACCTCCTTCTGTGTGGTCTTACTCCCCCAGCACTACCAGACGGCTGGGCCACTGTTTCTCCAGAGATGGAAGGCGGGCTTTCTCGCCGGCCCGTTTTGAGGCCGTTTCATTTCGGTTCGTTTTTAGACCACATGGAGAAGATGGGAAAGGAAGCGGTCAAGTCCAAGGCCCAGCCGGACACCCGGAATGAGGAGGAGCCGCGGATCAGCCCGGAGACCTCTAAGGGTGCGTAGGTCGATGGATGCGGTCCGTCTCACGAAGAACGTATACGCTGACAGGCTCGGTTTCCTGCAGATGTTCCCCGGTCCCCACAGAGTTTGTGCTGCTGTGCGGATCTGAAGCAGAAGGTGAGATCAGCACCATGGCCTGGAGCGTGCGGTGGCTCTGGAGCCGACCTTGACATCTGTCTTCTGTTGCAGGTGGACCAGATCGAAGCCCTCCTCCTCCTGATCATGAGGCAGCTAGCAGCTCTTCCAAAGCCGTAGATGTTCAATAAACACAGTTTCCTCTTCATGTTTCTGAGGTTCACCTGAAGGGGGCTCAGTGCCCCGGCCTGAAAAGCCACAAATTAAACAAAACTGACTTTTTTTGTTATTCAAAGTAGTTAAACAAATGTTAGTGCCTTAATGGCTGGTTCCCAGAAGTCACTGCAGCAGCAGAACTGGTTTCTGAGGATAACATCTTTTGTGTTGTTTGACTACTGTGGTTCACGATGATTTGAGTTATTAAAGCAGTGTGAGAAACAGATTTGCATTCGTTGTTAAACTGTGTAATTATCCTAGGATCACCGTTTTCAACCTGAAGAAACCTGTTAATTTTATTTTGATTCTCTGGCATAGAGAATTTAAATAAGGTGTGCAGCCGGTTAACTGGGACATTTTGCATCCCGAACGATACAAAACATTTTCTGGAACAAACAACTGGAAACCAAAATTTGTAGCAGTCCTAAATTAACCCATCAGCTGCTCCACGCATGCAGTCCATGTCACAGACTCAGGTCTGCCTCACGCAGTTCATCACCATCCAGGGTATCATTTAGGAGTCATTTTGATGTCATATTCTGGAGTGAAACATCTATACAGCTTCACTCAGTCTGTCTTGTAAGGCGGACAGAGATCGCCGGATCAATCTTCACAAGAACCTCTGAGCACCTTCCCATTCTGAGACAATTGAGAAAGTGTGGGATAAGCAAGGTCACACTTGGCAACAACACACAGCAATACCACTGAAAGCATGTGGATGGTATTACAGCATCAACAGCTAGATCTGGAACTGAAATGTCAAGAGTATTACTTATTTCATGTCTGTAGTTTAATTATTTATCCGTAGACTGCGTAGGTGGTGGTGTTTCGGTGCACTCGTTGCACACGGCCAGTAAACGATCTCGAGTCTTTTAACTCCAAACTGTATTATGTTGTCCACTATAAGAAAAAGTCATGACTAAATCTCTGATAGACTTTCTAATTCCTTAACCAGCTTCACATGCATGTTTTGCTATCGTGGTGTTATTTTTTAATACAAAACATAGAACTTTAAAGAAAGAAATTTGCTGAATGTTGTCTGATATCCTATCGGTGTGATGGAGTTCGAACTGCTTTACAAACTTAAGCCTTTTAAGAAATCTTGTTAAAAAACTGAAATTACAATATATGACCGCAAGAGGGCAGCCGAGAATTAGATTTCGCTAACTGAGATGTGCGCCCTCTGGCGGTGGTATTCTGTAAGCTGCTAAGTCCCAACGGAATGTGGGCAATCGAAGAATCACCCAAGTCAACCACACGATACAGGAGAGTAGAAACTATGTGTACACCTCCCCCCCCCAAAAAAAATACTTTGATCATCTTCAAGTAGCTCTGCAATTAGATTAAATTTAGTTCATTGTATGCTCTTCACTATCGTACTGTTGCATGCAAAATCCATCAGCTTTCACATCAATAATCAACATGACACGAAGGTTGCAAGTTCAAAGTTTGTATTCTTTCCATCTCACTCTCCAAATTGAGAGTGAGCCAGAGCAATTAAGATTAACAGCCTCACTTGAGGGCCCAATGGCAATACGAACACCGTAGCTGGCTGTAGGACTCAAACCCAAGACCTTTTGATCATGACTGGAAAGAACAAACCCACAGAGCCAAATGCCTGCCCTCATAGGGGTTCTCGTGATTTTTTTTTGTATGAGAACCCTTTTGAATACATATTGAAATCTCTTTAATTAACCAATTAAGGCCTTTTGTTGCGAATGTGCTTCAGCAACAAGACACACCTGCCAAGCGGTAGGAGCAAAGCAGGAGACTCCAGCCGTCCTCCCCTCACCGCCGACAAGTGGTGTTAACGAGGTCTCGTCATAGAACACAAATGCTGGTGAGCCAGTGCCGGTGGAAGCCTTGTGTTTTCCTTGAAGAGAAATGTTACTGAGGTTGTTGGTTAAGCTGAGCAGTGTGAGGTAGCTGCTAAAGGTATCTCTCTATAGAATGTAGAGGCTGAATCTCATTTGAATGGTCCCTGTTGTGAGTTGTTGGAAGGTGGAGCAATGGCTTGTCAGTTAATGGTAGCAGTAAAAGCAATGAAGGTAGAGTGTGGTGGCTGCATGGGAGGCTTTGCTGGCTGGACTGTAAAGGTGAAGCTAGACTTGTTGACTAGTGATGCTGCATGTGGGGAAGAAGTGTTGGATCATAGTGTAGGGGAGTATTTATGGTGGTGCTGTTGCTCTGTGCTGGGGAGTTGTGGTTTTCCTTCTCCTATGAAGGGAAGGGCACTTGTTAGAAGGGGCCCTGTTGGTAGTGTGGTGTCAGTTATTGGTGTGGGCCTGGGGAAATGGCTTGGCTATAGAAATTGTGTGGGAAGTAGGTTGTGGTTGTAGTGAATGGCTGGCTTGACTGTAGATGTGAGCAGGAGGATGTGTAATGGGCTTGTTGCAAGTTGTGGGGGTAACGGGCTTCCTGTTTGGCGTAAAAATGAGCTTGAGGTTTGGGTTGTAATTTGAAACGCAACGGGTTGATGTAAAGTGGCTAGGCACTATGGAATGGTTTCAGATTTGATATTGAAGGTGTGAAGTTGGCTGAGAGACCTGCGTGTTGATGGTATTGGCAAAGGCGAGTGTAAGGTTGTGCTGGGGAGGCATGAATGCTGTTTGCTTGGCACTTTAAGGGTGAGGTTAGTTGAATTCAAGGGTGTATGGCTTAAATGTAGCTATTTCCAGGATGCGTGAGCTACCTGAGGTTTGGTGGCTGTGAGAAATGGAGATGTGGTATTAAACTTCTGTTTGGGCTTAAATGTGGGACTGCATACAATGTGCCCTTGACAGCATTTGAATACCTGAACACTTGGCTATGTTTAAGGCAGTTGTGGAGTACGCTATGTTGATGTGTAACTTCTAGCAACCTTGGGTAGTCGCTGGGTGTGGATCAGTGGCGTTGCCTTTGGTTACAGGAACTGGTTGTGGACACTGGGTTGTCTGTTATACTCGCAACTAAGTTGCGGTAATTGCAGTGGTGGTGGTACACCTGTTTGTTGCCCACCCTGCTCCCCCTTTCTGGTCTTTTTGGAGGTTTAGGTTGCAGAGATGCCTGCCTGTGCACTGGCTGACGTGTCATGCTTAAGGTACAAGGCTCCAGAATGTCTGATCTTTTGGTTCAATACCATCTCCCCCCCCCCCCAGGTCTATGTTTCAGGGGGCAGGTAAATTTTTCCAAGAGTGAGAAGCGACATGGGGCTTGACTCATCCTAGAGTTTTGCAGGTAAGGAATGGGGCTCTGGCAGCAGTGTGGGAGTGTCTCTAGGTATAGGCTTAGAACATCTCGTGTGGGTTGGCTGTTGGGTAGCCAGTCACTCCCTGCCTCTTCTATAGGTAGAGGTGGGTGGGGATCAGTGGTACTGATTTGGATGAAGCGTTCTGTGGGTGCTGTCACTCCTGCTACACAGGTTGCTGTGTATTGGAGTGTGGTCAGTGAGTCCTTATGCATCCAGGTTATTCTAGGACTATTGGTCTTTGGAAGAATTCTTCCATGGTAAATTGCTGCTCTGCTCATGTGTCCTCTCTTCTCCTCCCCCCCGCAGGTGCTCCTTTCAGAGGTTCAGATTGAGGGGACTGCTGTATTGCGTGCTGGCCTATGTGTCCTGATCGGTCCATCCTGAGTGATTTGGTGCCTTCTGAGCCATGATCCTGACTGGCAGACTGAATCCTCCAATATCCTGTTGATAGTTGTACAAGTTGTGGTAGCCAGGGGAGGATGGGCTTCTAGGTTGTGTGGCTCCTCCTGGGGTTTGTTCCTGTGGAGTTATCCCCCCCCCCCATTTGCCTTTTGTTGCTGGCTTGGGGTAGTGCTTTTAAAATCCATCTCCGCTTGGCCATAATGCATGTGGTGTATTGTCCAAGTTTGTGGAGCATTAGCTATGTCAGTCCCACCACCACACATGTACGAAGGTGGAGAGGCCAATGTGAGTTGCGGTTTTATTATGGTAGGTGTTGCCCTGTAGAAGTATGGTGCTATGATTTTTCTGTGGTGAGGGGTGTTTTTGTTCCAGGTGTGCCTCCTGTGTATCATTTGTGTAGCCTGTCTCTGTGGTGCAGCTCATATCTTCCCTCAGTCTACAGTTCATCGCTTCTGGTTTCCAGATTTGAAAAGCAGTGGCATCGAGGCATCCCCCGGCTGTGGTTGTAGTACTTGATTTGCAGTTTGGTTGATTTATTCTAGCTGGTTTTGTATTTAGGCCCTGTTAAGGTCTTGGCCTGTATAGGGAGTTGGGGAGGGAGGTGTTTTGTTGTAGGCATGGTAGTTCTGGCCTGTCAGTCCTGATTCATGATGGTTTGTAGTTCAAGTTTGTCCTGTCAGCTATATGTATGAAGTTGACCGACTACCCATTTGTGTGGTGTTTTTCCGCTTGTACCCAGCCCTAGTATGGATTGAGTGGGGATTAAGTATGATTTAGGCCCATGAATGTGTAGTGGGGGGGGGGGATACAACCTGCCACCATTACACATAGGTGGGGGGCCAGGGCAAATGTTAGCCATAAGGGTGTGTGGAATGAGATTGGGAAAGTGGTGTATATATGTGGGGCTTGAGACAGGCAGTGGGTGGCTGATCCGTTAGTTAGAATGTTGTGTTAAGTGTTGTATGGTAGGTTTAACGAGTAGCATTGTTATGAAGTGCTTTGTGTGGCCCATGGTCCCCGGAGTAAGCTAGGAGAGTGCCTGAGAAGGAACCAGACTGAAGGTGGAAGTGCATTGTCCTCTGGCTGATTTGTATTCATGAATTTGTTCAGCCCACAAACATGCAGGAATGTTGTATAAGAGGGTATTGGAGGATGCAGTACAGTGAGTAGGTTCAGTGGCTCAGGGGACAGCCATACTGGGGGGTTATGTTGATATGGTCATGTATGCCGTTTCTTCTTGTGTCCCTACAGGTGTGGTGGCCTGCTGGTGCCTGGAGTGCAACATGGTGCTGCTATCGTGTGTGAAATTTGTGCCTAGTGGCTGGTAGCCACCCTAGAGGATGGTTCCTCTTGGTGTCAGCACGGCTTGGGGCCCTTAGCCTAGGATTATGTAGGGTGCTCTGTTTTGGTTAGTGGTGTGAATGGGGGGGTCCCTGAGGGTTCGTAGAGGGTGTCTAACAGGCAGTAGTCAGGTCCAGTATTGGGCCAAGTATAGGGATGTGTTGGGGGGGGGACACTGTCAGGTGAGTCCTTGTGGAAGTGTACATTTAAATATCAGGTGCCCTGTGGCTGGGTGTTGTCCTTTGACCAGGCCATAATATAGGCTTTGTGGAGCAGTAACTTTGGTTTGGGGCCTGCTGTAATGTAGTGTTCATCGGGGTGGCTTTTGTTGCTGCTCCATGGGTGGGACATGGCACAGTCAGTGGTGTTTCAAGTATTCACGTAAAGTGTGTAACAAGTCAGTTCAGTTGGTCCTCAAAGCTGCATGTGGCTTGTTGGTTAATCAAGTGTGGGTAAGGGTGTCTGCTCTATTCTTCTAGCTGTATGGAGGGAATAAAGCAGTTCCTTTGTCATGGTCTCAATGCTGTAGCTTAGAGAGGGAAGGTTAGGTGGTGAAGTGTAGTTGTCTGTCAGGGTGGAGGAGCAGGTAAGGATTTCAGCCTGTAATGTCATTGGTCAGGGTAGTCCTATCAAACTCTCCATTCACTGTGGAGAAATGGCTGTGTGACGGGTACCTTCTGGGATCAAATGTAATGCTGGTCAAGATGTGCATGGCTCACAGCATGCTGTCTTGCGATTTACAATTGGGCACCATGGTTTGCCCCCAATATCTTGGTGTAGTGTACTGTGTGGGCCATGTGGCTTGGTTGGTGTCTGTATGCCCATGCTTTAGGTGGATCCAAGTCCATTTGGTATGGTAAGTATCATGTGAAGGTGGCATGGTTTAAATGTGCCTTTCCATGGTGACTAATAGTACCTGCAGGTCATGACTGGTAGCGGAGGGAATCTATCACCCCCAGGACCTGGGCTGTCTGTATGCCAAATGGAAAGCTTGACAGTCAAGCTTTCCACTAGCTGATTCCATAGGCTGTGTATGTGCTGTGTTCTGTCATCAGCCTATTGAGATGCACTACACCTTCATTTGACACATTGTGTTAATGTGTGGTGCCCCTGGGGTAGGATGTGTGACAGATGACCCTGGGTCTGTAAAAACAGTGCATGATAGTGACACACTGAGTGCTATACAATTTATTGTAGCTGAGCAGTTGACCTGCTATGTACACAGTTGATACAAAATCCCCAAACTGCCTCTACCCAGTGGAATGACAGGGAACTCTGGGGTTTCTCCTTTGGCCTTCTCTTTCTGTAGTGTATAATCCTTCAGGATGTACCATGATAGGACTTGATCCCACAGTGCCCCCTGTGGGACAGGAGACCGACTATGGGCAAGCTTATAACATGCTACGGTGGTATGCGATTCTGTGTAATTTGTGGTTGTCAAGTGTGGAATGACAGCTGTGTCCTTGTGGTGTGTTGGATGTGGCCGTCTCCTACTGTTATAGCTTAGCTGGTGAAATGCTTGTCTGTCCCTGTCCTAAAAATAAAGCACCTTGACCTCAGTTGCCCTGTTGTGACTACTGTGCCTCTCTGGCTGTCATCCCTATGTAAATTGCCACAAGTGTGACAATTTGAGTAGCCATGTTTTGTCCCTGTGTTGGTGGATGTGGTTAAAGGTGAATTATGATGCTCATTTGTACATTGAGTCTGACATCATGACACTTGGTAACTGTAGCTTATCTTTAGAACCTTTGACAATGGGGGGTCCATGTCTGACAACATGGACTTGAATTATTGCTTGTTTGAGATTACACAACTAGACAAGATTGTTTTGAGTGACTTCATAGTGCAAGTGTGAAGTCAATGACATTAGGAGCACTGCTCAACCTAGCCACTTAGGGGTATAAACCTGGGTGGTTTTTTTTTTGATTCATCTCCAGACTGGACTTGGGCAGCTGCCTGAGTCCTCTACTCCACAGGCAGGAGAATGCCTTATTGACTGAAGGGTCAATATAGGGAATGCTGCCAGGACTAGTGTGAACATCTTTCCTAAGAAGCTGCCACATCTAGTGAATACCTGGTACCACCGGTCTTCCAGTGAGGGGAACTGGATGACTGATGCCTCTTGCTTGAGCACTAGTGCTCAGGTGTTTGTCTAAACTGGACAAGTTAATGCTTCCCACAACAATAATGTTCAAGTGGACTGTGAAGTGTTGGTGGGTGGCAACATGTACCAGTCTTGTGGCATCTGGACAGGTATGGTTTTTTCCCTTTTTGGACCTGTAAGTACAGGTGCCAGTATTTGATGTAATGAGTTTTGATTTGTGCAAAAACCTACTGTAAGTGGCACAATGTAAAATGAACTTGGGCCAGTGCAATCATGTTAGTCCTCTACTGTAAGCATGAATTAGCTTCTCTGTGTGATTGAAAGCCAAGGTCTGGAAAACGAGAGCTGTTGTAGTGATACTCCCACTGTGAGCAGCAAGGGACAAGTGTGTGTGTGTGGTTTAAGGGAGTGTCCATTATGCCAATGTGTATTTGGAGCAAGAGGTTTCTGGCCCCTAATGTCTGCTGGATAATGATTAACAGCTGAGGCAATTCACCAGGTTTAGCTGATTAAGCAGGCTAGACTGCTACCAGTTTGGTCACAGCTGTCAGTGGAATAGGACTGTAATACTGACCACCCATGACATGCTCTTTGAAACCACAGTGCCAGCAAAGACAGATGACCACGAGTAGGTCCTTGTGCTTACAATGTTATAGTACTGAACCTG
Source organism: Gymnarchus niloticus (assembly GCA_009936485.2). NCBI lineage: Eukaryota > Metazoa > Chordata > Actinopteri > Osteoglossiformes > Gymnarchidae > Gymnarchus > Gymnarchus niloticus. The sequence goes on along the minus strand of JAACJT020000526.1, from coordinate 81 downwards.
CATTAGTGGGAAATGACACAAGTGCTTTGCCACTGAGAATTACAATTTTCTCCAAGATTTTAATAGGGAAGGGTCTGAGAT
>JAACJT020000524.1:0-19184 GCA_009936485.2 Gymnarchus niloticus | reverse complement strand
CCACCCCACCCCACCCCACTTCCTCCTGTCCTCCCATCACAGCTCCTGTGGTGCCAAACGCCAGTATTTTAGTCGGCGACAGACTCGGACATGTGCAGCGGGATCAAAAGCTTTTTAGTCACCACGTGGAGGCGTAGTATCCACCTAGCGATGACCTGAATTACTGTAATGTCCAGATATGGCTTCCTGTTATTGTGCAGAATTAAACGTTAGACAAGCTGGCATGTGAACAGAACCTTCTCTTTTCCAGAGGAATGGGGGGAACAGAAAGAGTATAAGGCTATGGGTCCAGTCGATCCCTGAGATTACTGAGGACAGTCGAGCACAGGACCCTGCTGTCATTAGAGGGGAACAATTCTAAAATTTACCACCATATTTCACCCAAGGTGTAACGCATTTCAGAAATATCCTCCGGACACGGCTCTGTACTTTGTGACAAGAGAGACTTTCACCATGGAATGCTGTCATACACGAGGGTTTACAAGCTGGCAGCCAGCCCGACTTCTTCAGAAAAGGACAACAACATTCATCTCCATGACGCGGGGGAGGAAAATCTCTGAACGGTTTCTCAGGATAAACCAAAATAATGCCAACAATAGCACTGTCTCCTAAGGGGAGAAAACCTCACTCTAAAGAGTTTATTACTGGATAAAATTGTTTGTGTGTGTCACTTCATCTCCTATATCCTGGCTGTGCTCATTTCTGTGAGGAAGGTGAAGATGATGGTCCTTGCGTGTTAAGCTCCGTGTGGGTTGGGTTCCCTGGGCTTCACTCCGAAGCCGCACATGTCATTGTGCTCTGGGATGCCGCTGCCATAAGTATTCTCACTTTCCCTGCACCCACCTGTGGGTCATACTTGACAGGTGCCGCCCACGCATCACGGGGTCGACACGTGGCGGTGGACGCTGCGTCATTTCCCTGTACTTCTTTGTTCTTGCTGCCTCTTCACAAACACTATTAAAGCTCCCTGAGGCCTTTTTAGGGAGGCTTTACTATGAGGGATTTTGGCCCAGCCTATCTGTTTTTGGAATGTCCGTTGTGCAGTGACCGTCGGGAAGTCCGGACTTCGGTTCGATTCTTACTCCATCATTTTTGGAGCGGATCATGAAATCGGTGCCAAGAGGGCGGAGAACGCAGAAGCACTGCTCTGATCCTCTGCCGTTGTGTTTGTTTTGGTAATTGGTTGTTTTTGCCCGGGACTGTTTTTGTTGGAGCTGTATTACGATGTCAAGAGTTTTTCGGTTAAAATTGATATGAACAGGAAGAAAAAAAATCCCACAATTCCATGCTCTTGTCATCTCCCAGCTTCCCCGGTGCATGCCTTTATGCCTTGGCCACCAGAAACACAGCTGTGTGGTTTGTTTTCATTCCTGCTCCATCTAATGGACCACATTGCTCTTGTGTCAGTGATACACGAGTTTCTCTGAAGGTCCACGTTCATTCGATTCTCAAGTTGAAATGCTCACTAGATGTTAAGCTGGCTGGGATGGACCTTAATGTTTTGTCCTGATTCTGTTACTTCGTATGACTGAATGTGTTAAAATGTTCACAATATAATATTAGAGGAAATAGCTCATCATGTAATGTTACTGTAAAATAAATTCATTGCTGAGGTTTGGCAGATCAGCCAAGTGGGAGTGTTGGAATTACGGAGTACAGAAGAGCTCCGGCACTTTTAAATCATGATTGTGTTTGTTGAAACGGTCGCAGTTCTGAGACCAGTGAAAGACACCCTGGTGTTGCAGAAATTCAGCCAGCTTTTCCTGTAAGTTTGCCTCAGTATGTTGGCCGTCAGGAGGGCTTTAACAAACCCATCTTCTGCTTCCAGGTGTACATCTCAGAATCTAGGGGTCATGTTTTCCCATCACGTTCAGAGAGCGACGGCACCTTGCAAGCCATACAGATGTTCTGATCACAGACGCTTGGATTTTTAACATTAAGCAGTTGGATCCGTTATCTACAGCATTGTACGAATGTGTCCTGCAAGCAGTATGTTTATTATATAGGTAATTAGGGTCTGCTTTTGGACTGTAAGACGACCTTAATAGCGGGGACTGAAAGAGCTATTAGTGGTACTGTGAGAAGAGCTCTGTTACCGCCACAGTACTCACAACGCTCTTGGTGCAGAAGCATTTTTCTCTCTTAATCGCATCCTTGTTCGGCTGCCGTTGGATAGGTGATACAAGCTGAGGCTAAGCTGGGTCCTGGCTTTCGGCTCGCTCGTCTCGCCATGGTGTGAAAGACAGGTGTAAAGCCTCACCCGCTCTTATCCCAGTCCTCCCGAAAGAGTGTGAACACTGTGTTTGGTGTGTTTCACCCCCACACAGGTGACTGGTGCTTCGCATCAGTCCCTTGACGACCTGTGTCACCTCTCGTGCCCCGACTGGCAGCCATCTTGGGTTCTCTTTACACCCACTTGCGACATTTCAGGCTTTACAGCTATGCACATTTCAGTTGGGTTTAACCAGCAGAAGCTACACTGAGCCGGAGGCACTGGTGTTTTTGAGACGGCCGTCCTTCTGGTGGGCACAAGATGGCCTTGTTTTCCTGGCAGGCTAAACCGCAGCACCTCTCATGTCCTGTGGTGGGCGTCCAGCTTGATCAGGCTGAGCTGGGGAATTCTGGGACAGGGAGACTCTGGCACTGAGCTTCCGGACCCGCGAGGGGTAGGCAGGGAAAGGTGACAGGAGAGAGAAACCTACATCACAGACGGCATGCAAATAAAACCCTCCTTTTTCCCTCCACTCCATGGTCTGGCTGATTGCTGCTCCAGATGTGGGAAGATTCGCACACTGTTTGCTTTCGGCAAGAACAACAGTGAAAAGAATGTGTCATCTCAGTGATTTCTGTGGCGATTTTAGAAAAAGTCACATGGTGAAAAGCACCATTGATATTTATCCTGGTTTTTATCGTAGAGGTACATATGGCATATTCTTTGTATGGTCGAGTGGCTTTGTCATATGCGGGAAAATGGCGAGCGGAGAGGCACGAGTGGGCTGCCTGGATTTGCAGCATGCTACAAAAATTCATATGGAATTCGAGATGAAATTTCAAGATTTCGATTGTTGTGAGGCTGCCAATGCATTCGGTAACATGTGAACAGTAGGGCCATTCTCGTCGGTCTGCGTTGATGGCATCTCTTGCAGTTCGGCTGAATGGTGCCCCTGACCTTTACAGTCACTTTTCCATTCGGCCGGGGTGGCTTTCAATGGATGCCCTGCATTTCAAAAACAACATTCCTCTGAGCCTGGGAACGGGCCTTGTTTACTGCCACCCATTCAGTCCCATTTGTTTTAGAGCTCAAAAACAAGTGAGGGCTTCCTTTCATTATCTGGCGAATCATACGTATTCTTTTTCTGATGTACTTTTTTGTTTTTTGTCTGCGAGCACTTGGACAAAGCGAAAATGAATGTAATCTTTCGCCCATCTTTGAGGGAGACTCTTGCGTTCAGTCTGGCTGATAGCTGCTGCTCCGCAGTTTGGTGTGACAGAGATCTTTCTGGAATGGAAGCCCAGAGGATTCTTGTAGGCTACTGCCGCTAAAATGCAGTAGCGCAGCTCTTTCTTTGTCCGGTGCATCTATTTACCACTTCCAAGCATCTGATTGGAAAACCCATGGCCATCCTAGTGGCCTCATTGCTCGAGATACATTTTGAGCTCATCTGTGAGTAACAAACTGCAGCTCCGTTCAGCTCCTGTCTTTAACCAACTTGACTTTTGTTAGAAAGAACTTCTTGGAAAGCCGTATGCGGCCGTCCTCCCTTCACCTCCAGTGGAGCGGGACTCAGCCCACGTCCGTGCAGATGTCCGCACGCGGGTTTCGCGGCGTAGCCACCATGCTGTCACTTTGTCATGTCCTCGAAATTTTAGAGTAGCGCCGATGTCTGCCTTCGGTGTTCCCTCTGCGCCCGGCCGCTGTCACACAAACCACATCCCTTGTTGTTTTTCACAATAATAGCCATGGGGTGACACTTAGGAAAACAGTCTGTATTTAGCACAGGGAGAAAAGCATGCAGCCCTGCTGGGTGGCTCTGGACCACAGCCTTAACCAACAGTTAAAGCATGGAAGTAGCATGAGAAGGAGTATACAACATTAATGTTTGCTATTGAAGAACATGCATGGTTTGACCTTTTATTTAGGGAGAATCTAAGAGATTTAATGCAATAAAGGATAGAGTAACTTCTTTCAGTTTTACACTCCACCAGCCTGATGCTCGTGCTTGGATCCATCCCAGCTTAGTGGTGTTGTTAAAAACACAATAATTCCCAAGAAGGTAAAAACAAAAGGTTCCTTATATTGGAGTGGTAGCAGGACAGCAGAGCGGTCGTAAAGGAAGGCTGTGTTCTGCTTTCCAGATCTAAGCCAAGTCTGAACATGCCGTTAGCCCGTCTCTCCGGAGGCCTTTGAAGATGACCTCACCCCTTCCTGCCCCCTGCTCCCTCACGCTTACTCCTTTCCAGACCGGTGTGTTTGATTTGGAAGACTTGGCCAGGTGGAGATCTCAAAAGTCATCCTGCAAGCTGTGTGATGGGAGGGCGGGGGTTGGACAAGATAGGAAAGCAGGTCTGCCTCATGGGGTGTACTCTGTCCACTTTGCAACTATGCTCGTTGAGAATTCCATCTTTAATCTGTGCACTGAATCGTGATTGGTTAATAAATAGATGCCCAATGTCTTGAAACTGTGTACTGTGTAACCGAAGGTAAATAATTTCCCTTGTTTTATGTTCTTAGCTGAAGGGACTTGTGTGGGTTTCTGTCGGTCCTACAGGTCCATTGTCCCGGAGCCCATGCCAGCTGCTGCCTGTAGAGGGCGCCCACCCTGTACAGGCCATCTTGAAGAGCTTCACCGTGTTGTCAGGATGTGCCAGCAGGGGCACCGTAGGCCTCCCGCAGGAGGTGCATGTTGTCAACCTGAGGGGGAATGGCCCTGGAAACAGTGGAGAGACGTTCACAGAGGTATGCTCTCCTCCGTCCCATCCCGCCAATGCTTGGCCATCACAGCAAAATACGGCATGAAGCTTCAGTCCACCCATGGCGGCACCACCTGTTAAATGTATAATGTTTCATTTAAGGAGTTGATAATGTGTTGAGCTTGTATGACTACTTTTTTTCTGGAAGTTTCATTCCTGTGCAGTTGTCTGTGGCCTTGGAAAACAGTGAAGGTCTTTAATAACCTGTCGGGCTGCACAGCCTGGATTTTTCTTTGCCCAGGAGCTGGTGGGTTGAGCTGAGGTGATGTGATTCATTGACTGTGGCTTGGGTTTACTTTGGCCAAAGAGGAAGCATCCCAGTGGAAAAGAAGGACAAGTGAAAGCATCTTTTCCCCCACAAAAACACATTTGTGCTGCCTGAGGGCATTAGCATTGTGCCACAGAGGGTACATTTAATTAGGAGCAAAAGTGTAGGAAAGGTCCAGTGCCAGCCATGACTAATGGATAACAGCTTCCCTGCGGACAGTGGTGTTCTAGAGTGGCCATCTTGCTTGTGTACATCATCTCGAATGAGGCCCTTGTAACAGCCAAGTCCCATGTGTAGCCTTGGTGCTAACGCTCCAGGGATTACACGGCATTGGTTTTGAGAGATTCTTCCAGACCTGCGTCTCTTCATCCACGCTCAAGCCTGAGTGCCACATGGGAAAGACCAGAGGTAGTTTGGCTAGGCGAGAGCAGTGGTGATCTGTTTGGATGAAGGGGGGCTGTGTTTTTGTTCACGTGGCCTCTGAGAGCTGGAAGCTTAAATTGCCATGAAACAGAATATGTGCCCTAGCCTCGGACACAATAGAGGATTTAATTTGCCCCATTGCCCTTAGTTCTTCGTGTGCTTTTCTGCACCAGTGATGCGGAGCGATTGGGGACATTATTACAGTGAGAACCGGTCGCTGGACACTGTCACTGAATTGAGCAGGTCAAAGAACCTGCGCGTTGGAATCAAGGTTCCAGCGTGAGACGCCAGCTCTGATTTATTGAGGTTCCACTGTGAGACACCAGCTCAGATTTCAATGGTAACCTTGCATGAATAGATTAGTGGGTAAGCTGGTCCTTTTATGAGAGCGCCGGCCAAACAATTGAATCTTAGTCTGCAGAAATACCTTGGGAAAGGTTAGCGATGAAGCGGAGATCTGCGCATTCTCCATCAGACACGCAGATGTTTACTGAACTGGACAGTTTATATGCATCATTAAAGGGTACAACCATGGCGCCTCTAATTGGATTTCAAGCCACTGCCAACTCTTTAACTGTCTCACACAGGTTGGCATGAAGCGAGATAACATTGTTTTGTGGCTCCTACCCTACATCCGACTTTTTCCCCCCGGGACTGCTCTGCGAGGTCTCAGATGCCCCGTCCCGGTGTCTTTTGTCTGCCCTCTTTGCCCTTTCCCCTGTTGTAATGGAGAGCCCCAGAAAGTGGCCGAGGTTCCTTTCTTTGCTGCGTGGAGGAAGCTGAGAAACGGCCTGCTGGCAAGAGTCAGGCAACAGAAGAGTGTAAACATCCGTCAAAGATTAGATTGTTGCTGGAAACCGTGCAACGAGAAACAAAGGCAGAGAATGTGTTATCTTTCTGATCTCACGGGGGTGGGCACTGCCCCTCCTCCAGCCAAAGAACTATAATCTAATCCTTAACATTATCAAAAAACCATTTGTAAGTCCTTGTAATAAAAACTAAAACAAAAGCGGATACTTGATCCATTCACAGAAAAAAGGCGTGGTGACTTCACTGTGGAAAAGCTGACAATTCCATAACAATATCGAACTGGAACATCTTGGAATATCAGTAATGTGGTAAGATTTCGACAGAATTTACAATTGTGATGCAGTCAGTTATCTTAGTGACACAGATTTCCTCATCTAGCCAGGCTTTTATCAGCCTCTTGAGTCGTACGATGGATCTCATGGCCTATAGTCCAGTTCTGGATCATTGTGCAAGAATGGACAGTGAGTCCAAATGGCAGAACCCGTCTGCTTTCTGCAAGCTCCTCATGACTCACGACACACCCGTTGAGATTGTAGCCTGAGGACACATTCTTCAGTGTGGTACAATTCAAGCTCCAGCCATCGAGAAGGTGCCAACCGCACTGTCCAGGCTTGTCAGGGGTGTTTGTGTGCTCCTCTGCTGCTGACTTGCAGCTTCTGCGATAGTGAACAACGTCTTTGGTTCCTGGAAATGAATCGGTAACATCATGAAATTCAGGTACTTTGCAGATAGAGACTTCATGAGTTGAAATTTCAAACCGGGTATCTCAATTCTGGGAAGGTGCTGAATGTTAAACCTCAGGCTGAACAGAACTAATATGCGACTGTTTTTCTCACAAGGAATAACACGTTAGATTTTTTTACTAACTCGAAGTGTTTAAGGAAAGTTCCGGATCAAATTGTTGTATACAGAGAGTGTGCTTATGCATTCCTTCAGATTTTTGTTCTCAGGGCAGAGATTAACTGTTGTTAGAAGTAAAATGATGGAACCGTCACTTTTCATCAGACACGCCCCTCGTGACCATGAGTGACCACATTAATTTATTCTCGGACCTGCGGTCTTTCAGTGTCACGTCACGTGCATCCACACATGGCTAGCTGGATTAGACAGCCAACACCCGGGGGTTTCCTATGAAGTCACTCAGCGTCTTACTCTCTGTATGTCTATTTTCAGAAGTACCAATGTCTCTATTAATGAACCTCTTACTTTAATATTTTATTTGAAAGGTTTAATAAAAGCAATCTGTTGATATCAGTGCTTAGTCCTGTAGTTTTGCTTTGTATTTGAAAAAGATGTTTTTGCTTTGCTGAGTACGGAGGTCGGTAATTCACTGATTTACACAATTAGAGAGGTAACATCTTTGGATGTTTTTACCTGTTTTTAGCATGGTGAGCAGAGTAAATTGTTCACCAGGTTGTCAAATGAATGCTTCCTTGTATATGGGAAAGGAGAGTTGGATTCGTTAATTGTGAAATTGTGCCTTTTAATCAGATAGTTCTCTGAAAAGTTTTGTTAAGCTGAGTATCGTTTCTTGGAAATAAGGCGTTTACAGTCTGTTTGTATTGCTGGCAGACTTAGACTTTTTGTTGAGCTGTGTTTCCTGTCATGTGCTGGGATGTTGACCAAAAATGAATTATATAGGTGTTGCATCATATTTAGAAACAAAAGCTTTGTTGCCTGTTTTATTGAGTGAAAAATGAGGATTAGAAAACATTAAGCAAAGTTGAACAGTCAGACCGTTTCCTCCTCCAACTGAACATCATCAATCACTTGTAATGATCATTTTTGTTCACAGTTAATGTCATTTTCTGGTTCGTCTAGAGACATCATTTGCTTGACTCTGTAAAAGTCAGTGCTAACAGTCCCGCATTCTGCCTTGTGGATCCCTAAAGAATGACAATGCACTTTTGTCATCCCAAATTTGGCTGATGTTTTCCTGGCAGGCTGCCCAGAGGATATCCTTTTTTGGTGTGAACTGTAAGGAAACACAAGTAATCATAAATCCTAATGTGCCAAACGGGTTATTTTGGCTGTAGGTTATAGGTAAGATACTCTCCTCAGAGATTTTCCTGACTCCAAATACACGGACCAAGAAGCGGACCTTGATGAACATAAACCTGAAAGTTCTGCAAGCCAAAATGTTTCCAGGGACATGAGGGTCAGACAGCCTCTGATGGGAGCACTGAGCCATTTCTGTTCCGTCATGGTTCTGAGGACATCCTGCTTTTGATTTGTGAAGCGCAACAGTGTTCATATGTTGCATTCGGAAGTATAGTTTTGGGCCACGTAAATTGCAAGTTAATTCCCATGATAAAGGCATACCCCAGTTTTCACTTTTGAAGAAATGCTGTGTGGCTTTCCAAGGACTTATGATCATGCTTTGGTCCTGTGTGGTCCTGGGCGGGCTCGTTCATCTGTGTGGTCTTCTGCGTGCAGGCCAGTTCAGGCGCTACGGCCCCGCCTGAGAAGCCCTCATGCATAAAGGCTTGGGCTGGAGATTAGCCACCGCCTATAAACGAGAGGGATGCGCTAAGGTTTAAACCATGTGACATCTGGTACACCAAGGTTAGGATTCTTGGCTCTTACTGGCTCCCACCTGAGCCTGGGTGGCAGATGCGCCCAGCATGTGGCCATCGCCTCCCACCTATGTGCACTAGAGTAGCTGTTCTGAAGCCTGCCTTGAAAATCCTAGGATTGGTTGTTTAAGGATGGTACACCCCTGACCCGTGTCAAAGCAATTATTTCTACAGGTATATAAATGGTTAGATCAGTGAATCACTGCCTCTTTGTCATTTATTGAACGAGAGCAGGAGAAGCTGACACGGCACATAACATTGCAGTTTTTTATGATCCTCTGCTTCCTCGAGGGGTACCAAAGAACCGGATTTTGTTCCTTGAGTGCTGCAGTGAATGGGTGACCCTCAAGCTCCAAAAGTCACTTTTACCAGCGAGCAGCTGAGTTAAGCCTTGGAAATTTGAGCTGTGTAGCATTCTGCTGGGTTTGCCCGCTCTGTTGCCACCTTCTGCTAACACTTCTGCAGCGTGAAGGGTCTTGGGTGTCACGTTTCTGTCAGCGAGTTGATTTGAGGTTCTGCATCATCACACGTTAACGCTGATATTTGCAGGCCAGAGCTGATGCCTCTTGGCCTCATCTCTGTATCGTTCTGTGCCGCATTCAGGCCTGCATGACAGTAGGCTGCTGACAGAAGTCACTCGGAGGTGAGTCTCCTTGCTCTTCCAGCCAGACGGGGCATAGAGACATCGCAAGGCGTTCATATCATGCTGAGGTGTCCGATGGAGAAACAGGATGGTCTTCACTCACGAGAGCCGCCTTGTCTCAGTTGAAGGAAGCAGGCTGGCCCTTTAAGAGAACTTCTCGGAAATCCATCTTGTCCTGCTTTATGAGGGTTGTCCTTTGTTTGTTTTGGACAGCAATCTAAGCTGGCTTGTTTTGCAAGTCAGCGAAGTGGCCTGTTCGTAGTCCCAGAGTGTTGTTCTTTTTAAATTTTTTTTTTTATGCACACCAGTCTCCTCTTAAATATTACCCGGCAGGAAGGAGATTGTCAGCCCGAGCGTCCCGTTCTGGTGTTTAGACCATAGCCTGCAGCGCGTGTGGGTCCGCGTCATGCAGCGTGTGCCATGCAGGCCTCTTAGCTGGGAGGGAGCGTGTGTGGGGAACACGCCGTTCTCCACGCTGGCTTCACTCTGGGCCCCTCCACATCCTGGAAAAACGTCTGCTGAGGTTGGCTTTTCGTACCAACACTATTTATTCGACACGTTACCAGATGTGGAGCGAACGTTTAGCTCAGAGTGGAGGGTAGGCCTCTCCTGAGTGGAGGTCCTATTTCAGTCAGAAAGAACAAGTGGCTTCCTGCAGCTGATGGGATTTTGTAGAAGCAATTTTTTTCTGAAAAGTTCATCTGAATCCTTGTCCTCACACGTCCAGGCAGAATTTCAGCCTTAGAAGAGGTGGCTGACATCTCCGAGACACACTTGGATGTTCCTGCTCCTGCTGAAAAGCTTCCAGGTTTCTGGTTTCAAGATACCAGGTTCTCCTGCACTGCGAGGTCACTTGCTCACCTCCTCCAACAATGTCTCCCGCAGGAAACCGTGCCAGCCGTCATAGCTGCATCATGGAATGTCTTGGATAGTGAAGGTCCGGAGGTCTGTCTAACTTCATGTTGGACGGTGTGGATGGTGTCATGGAGATATCCAGTCTGGGCATCCAGGCAAGGGCATGGCGGGCCAGCATGGCCAAGAATGCAATGTCTCACCCAGGAACAAATCATGGTTTGTTTCCTCCAGAGTTTCCAGAATAGTTCTCCTGCTCCTCAGCCTGCCTCTGACACCCTATCCTGCTGCTTGAGCATCGCTCCAGGATAGGGGCATGGAGAGTCCAGGGGTAGATCTCCATCCAAGGAGCACATTTGAAACTGACTTCATTTTCCAACCTCATGCAAGAATGGCAAGGAAGAGAAGGTGCAGTTATAATTTCCACTAAATTTCTCTAATGGAAATTCAGAAAGTCTCGACACTCAAGCAAAACTGTCTGTTCCCATAAAAAGCAGTGCTGATGTTTTTTAATAACCTTGAAACAGAGTTCCTGAACATGCCCTTGAAATAAATCAAAATCGTCCTACAGTGAGTGAAAGCACAGTGAACGGCAGAAACCGTGAATCCCATAATGCACCTCGACTGCACAGTTCAGAGGAAAACCGTTAGATAGAGTTAAGTTTGTGTAATTGTCGCAGGGCACGCTGGAATCGGGAAGTCCGTTGAAATATTCTCACGACCACGGTCAGAAAGAAAATCCCATGGATGTACACACACCAGCCATGGATTATGCTGATGAAATTTCATCCAGTGTATGTGGTCTCTTATTATGTATGCTGGGATGGTTTGTTGGTGATGTGTTAAGCGTGGAGGGGTTTCCAGAAAGAGGAAGACACCTGGATGTTTTGGTGGGGGGGTAGCGGGGTGTAGCCAGCACAGAAAAGGCTACTCGGGGCACAGTGGAGATGCTGCTTCATCACTGCCTCTCGGTCCTTCGGAGGGGAGGCCACTGTGGCACAATAAACTACAGGACGAGGTGGGGGCTTGGTGGCCTTGTGACCACTGTCCATTTAGCTGGGCCCTAAGGCATCACATGTTAAATGCATAGCTTCCTGGAAGTTTAAGGAAGACCACCGCTTCGGGGGGGCTCGGCTGACTTGCTCAGTCTCGTTAACGACTGACAGATGTGCACAGCTGTGCTCTGCTCAGAGAGAACAGATTGTGCCCCGGGTGCCTTGGGAAGGGGCCCTTAAGGGGGCCCTGAAGATCAGCTAGGGAACCACTGAGTTTAGGCACTGACATCCACATATGGGAGGGCCTCGTAACACCTACTCTTAAAGTCAGTCCGATGCTTTGAAGGGTGACGGCGGGACCTGGAGCTGCCCCCGGGCAGCATAGTGCCCGTGGAGTCCCTTTGGGGTCCCTATGGAGTCCACCCCAGGCTGTCCATCAGTCAGTCTGGAAGAAATATGCAATTCCTCATTTTACTCAAATGATTCCACCGCTAATGAAGTACAGTTATTATGACAGTTATGACTGAAAGTAAATTAGCAAAATTTATTATGTCTAATGTATAGGTCTGTGACCCTGACCAGGATTAGTGGTTAGAAGATGGATGGATGGATGGATGGATGGATGGATGGATGGATGGATGGATGGATGGATGGGTGGGTGGATCAGCTATTAGAAACATGGCAAATAGATTAACATCATTCTATTTCAGGTTATGTGATGTTTCCGAGAGAAGTGAATAAAGGGAAGCTCAGTAATGTTCAGAGCAAGGCTGGGAGAAGGTCCCTCTGAGACATCTGACTGTCCCCTCAACACCAGAGAAAAAACACGAGTTGGGATTTCAGAGTGGTCCCTGTTTGGGTGGGCTCCACTCTGCTTGGCGCGACGAAACAGACACGCCATCCCTGCAGCAGGAAGCCCTCGCCAAAGCATCCGGCGTCTTCCGTCATCCACCTGTTTGGTCGATAAGCTCTCGGCGGTGTCGGTAGGAGCTGACGGGGCGCCTTGAGTGGGTGGGATTGAACCTGCAACAAAAACAGTGAGATCATCTGATCCGAGTTCCAGAGAGCAGCGCCCCCATAAATGCTGGCGTGAACGTGAGAGCTGCTGGGGAGCCGCGAGACGTGGACATAGCTGAGCTGTCCAGCTCTGATATCTGATAATGGGATCGTCTACGACCCGAGGGTCGGCGCTGGTCTTTTTTCAGATAAGTTGCTGAATTACGGCAGGTCTCGCCCACAGGATCGGTGTCAGTGGGTATCCCAGCTGGCAAACGGGACGCTCAGAGACAGTTGGTCACCCAGCGCTGCCAGTCTGAAGAGAGTGAGCAAGCCTTAGCTTACTGTTAAATTTAGCAGTCTGATTTGAAGGTGTTTTTCTCAACATGACATAACCTGTGTTCTGCTTCTGCCCCACGTGCCTCTCTACAGGTTTCACTGGTAAATGTGGCTCTCTTGTTTACTGGTAACCAGTGCGGCTCCTGGCATATCTATGGAGATGTGGGTTAGGGGTTAGACCTCTGGACATGTGACTCTGATCCTGTGTGGAGCAGCGGCGTTCTGTGTTTGTGTGAAACTGAGAATTTCAGGGTTTTCTTTTCAGAACTCTGTCTGTACCCCACGAAGGCAGCTTAGCTGACGGAAATCAGTTTTGCTGAAGCAGCATAATGCTTTTATTTTATCAAACTAAACAGATTTTCTCTCTCCTCCTTTTTGTGCTGACAGGATGTGTTGTGGTATCACAGCATTCAGTGATTTTTTTATGCAGGTCAGAGGGCTGTGGGCTGACAGGTTCCCTCCATTTGCGTATGGTTTGAAGAAATGTGAGGGGCAAACATGGGATCCAGCCTGCCCTGTCTCATGTCTCGCGTTGACTGCCTTTGTCTCAGCTGAAGCACCAACCGAGCTTCCTTGGACAAGAATCAAAGCGTGTAACGTAGCAGGCCGTTTTATCGGGGGGGGGCTCAGATAGTCGCCATTCTGTTGGAGATGCCATCCAGCCTGCTGGACGGACGGGCCCCAGTGGGGGTCCAGAGGGCGCGGGGCTCTGTCCCCTACACCCTCTCTGCAGAAGCTAGAAGACTTTTATCTTTTCTACTGCAACATCTGTCCCCACCCAACTTTACGGCTGACCATAAGCGGCCTGCGAGTCGGCCTTACAAGTGGTGGGACTGACGTGCATTTGGGCTTTAATTGAAAAGCCATTAATTAAAAAAAGTTTTCTAGCCTGAGATCTTCTCAGATGAAAGTGGATTGCAGGAGATTAGAGTGGGTTTCTTTTGGGGGCATCCGCGTCACAGACCTGTTCATCTGCAGTGGTTAAATGTGACAGGCCTGGTACGTCTGAATTCCCAGCTGACGTTTACAGCCAGAGCCTAACTCTGTGGACAGCTTCTCACTGACAGCAGCGGGAATTTGCTCCTGCTCTCGTTCTCTGTGCACGATAGCAGATTGTCTCTGTCTGCCTCGTCCAGAGGCAGGAGGACCTGGGGTGTCGCCCAGAATGCCGTCTGGTACAGGCTCCACTGTAGGACCCCCCCCCCCCACGTGCTAAGGACTTCTTTTAATTGAAGAGCAGCTCTGGTCTTTGTGCCCAAAATGGGTCGTTGATGGTTGTGAGCCGAGCCCCCGAAGGCATGGGCCCCCTCACCTCAGCAACCCTGCCTTCGTCTTCCTTATCTGCCCCCTCGGCGTTATCTGGCCATGCTTTTATGTTCTGGCACAAGCTGGAGACAGACTGATCTCCATCAGAGTGCAGCAGAAAGGCACCAAGTACAGATGAGGATCTCCAGGGTTTTTCTTTCTGTTTAGCAGATAGCTGCCCCCCGCCCCCTGCCCCCCTCCCTCTACAAAGAACTGTCCATTCTTCAGCCTCAATGACCTGTAAAAAACCAAGATGTGCACAAAGAGGTTGTTTACCCCCCTACACTCAAGCGCACACAAACAAACACACTCGTGCAGGCAGACAAACATACACAAACTCTCCTGGCTCACTCTCCTTTACTCTCTCTTCCTATGCATTTTTCTCTCACTCTCTCTGTCTCACTCTCTCTCGCTCTCTCTCTCACTCTCTCACTTTCCCTCTCTCTCACGTTGTCTCGCTCTCTCTCTCGCTCACTCTCTCGCTCTCTCTCCCTCTCTCGCTCTCACATTCACACACTCTCTCTCTCTGCCTCACTCTCTCTCTCAAAAGATATCACACACAGATAAATGACAAACCAAGGCATCAGGAGGCCCTGTCATTGCCTTTCATTTCTGCCTCTTTTCTCCTTCGAGATGTCTGAGTCTTCTCTGTTCTGGATGGCCTGCCTCTGTAGCACACCTTCCTCTATCTTGGAGATACCTGTAGCCTGTTGCACTAGCTAGCAGGGGTCTGGTCACACTCATGGAGGGGGGCCAAATCAGACCAGAACCACCAGGCATGTGAAGACATGAGTATACTGCGGGGGGGTGAGACCTCACGTTAAGTACAGGCATGTAATTTATAGCCATTTGTTGAATTATGACAATATCTTTAGGAGTATTTATAGTGAATAATTTCTTTTCCATGTATTTTTCCATTGAGCCTTGGTTTTGCAATTAACTGACAATCTGGTAGTGGTCGTGTTTCCTTTTCTTGGCGAAGGATCTGTTCTGTTAGCGGTGATGCATATTAGAGGAAACGCCTTTTTTCCTGCACTTGGGGTTACGCTGTCAAGCGAGGCTGCTGTGTGGAGCTGCCGGCAGCTTTAGCATGTCTCCACAGTGGCCCTGCAGCTTCGATCACCTGCTGAGTGGAACAGCGAGCTGTGCCATCACAGGTCTGAGGGAGGTCCAGCAGACGCTGGATCCTCAGTGCTGGCACGACAACCTGACATCACAGTGTGACATCACATGGTGTGACCTCAAAGTGAGATAATGTGATAACACAGCGTGACATCACATGGTGTGACCTCAAAGTGAGATAATGTGACATCACAGCGTGACATCACATGGTGTGACCTCAAAGTGAGATACTGAGATATCATTTTGTAGCATCGCAGTGCCCAGTTTCACCATTTGAACATCCACTGGTGAATTTGGCAGGGTCTGGTCCCAACTTACAGATGGATTCATTGTTACGATGATGTTCCAAGATAGGAATTAGGATCAGGAGGAGACGTGATGCTTTAAGTCATCTTGTATGGCGTCCACCATTTTCCCAAGGTGCATTGCTGCCTTTCCGTGGGGCGCCAATACACACGGCTCCCAGCCTTCTGACACCACGGGCCAAGGAATGCGGTCCGAATGGCTGCCATGCCGGCACGGGGGCAGCTGTCTCTGTGCTTAGGGTTCGGGTTTCGGCGTAACACGATACGCCCCAAACGGTCATCCACGCTGTTCGCCCCCACAGCGTCTGTGATTCGTGCAGTCGGGACGACGGACCCCATTGCCCTGAAATGGTTGAAATCTCGGCCATTAATCTGCTGCTCCCTCCTCATCACCGTCCTGCTTGCTTTGTTTCGGCTGTCCTCCGGCATGATATCTCACCCGCTGACGTGGAGCACTATAGTCATGTGACACAGCGCCGGCCTGACTCTCTTACCAGAGTGCCGGGCCCAGGGCCCTGCAGCTTGTTTTTGTTTTCTGGTTGCCGCAGCGATCGCTAGGCCTCCAGAGCGCCTCCTGGGACCTGGGATTCTGGAGGGGAGTGGGGGGAGTGCTGGGTTAAGGCTAAAGTGTGTAGGCTCGCAGCAATTCGCTGTGTCAGATTCCTCTTTTATAGAAAGGTGTTTACGTTTGTGCCGCGAAAGTGCTGCTTTTGCGATGATTTGTGTCCGATTGTGAAATTCCACAACGTTTACAAGCTCGAGTTACTCACCGTGGCTCTCTCTCCCCCCATCCCATTTTATAGCTGTTGTTTTATCTGGAATGCCTCACGGCACTTGAAGCCCGGCCAGAGTGAGCCGGCGTTATTCCATTTCAGTGCCTGATCCTTCAGAAGAAGGCAGTCCGTGATCGATGTGGTTTTATTCTGTCCTGGAGGCGGAGCCGTAGTACAATTGCTTGAGCAGATTTAGCTCTGCTCTAAAAACGCTCAGTGGAGAAAAAATTTTTTTTTTTAATAAAGCAGTGAAAAAGGAGTTTGGGCCTTGAAGTTCTACCACGGGCACCCCTGCACATGCTCCTCAGTGACCTTTCCGCTTCTCCTTGGGCTTTGGAATATGATGATTATTGGCTAACTTTCAAGACCACTGCCACAGAATTGGGCTGATATATGGAGGCATTGCAGCCCAGCCCCCCTCATAATCCTTTTTGCTTTATTCTTCAGAGCCTTACGGTGTCTCAGGTCCCAAGTCCCCAGTCCCCTGTCAAGGCAGACAAACACATGGGTGTCCTTTGATCTCACCATAATGTCAAACAGCCACAAAGATAGCTTCTCTTTGTGTGCATAGTTGAGGGAGGATCGTGCTTGGGGATGGCCAGTGTGACACAGGAGGAGAATGAAGGAGCTTTGGTGGCTACTGTTCTGGGATTAGCGCCTGTTACCGTAGAAGCCATCAGCACATGGGATGTACTGCAAAATTAAATATGTCAGCCTGATATTAAAGTCCCCTTTGACTGCGACCAGGGCACCTTCTCAAGAAGCTTATCTAGAAGGAGATAAGTGTTATGTCAGGATGATGTGTTAGCTGGATGGGAGTGCATCATCTACCTTAGAACCCAGACTGTGTTCCTTCAGTCATATTCAGGGCCTTATCGAGCCGCGAGAGAGTTTGAAAGTCTAAAGATGAGCTTGAGCTCCGTAGCTTTGCAGATCAAGCAGACCTGGACTACCTTTCTGGTAGGAGCTGTTGTGTTTTACTGTCAAAGTTCAAAAGAAGATGGTGGGTTTGTTGTTGCTGCTGCCGGGAAGATTCGCAGAATTTTTTGCCAGATGTTCAGCTTGGGGTGGGCGCTGAGCATTGGTTGAGCTCCTTGGTTTCACCTTGCAGCTCCAGGGTTTAACCAGTGCACTCCAATGTTCCTGAGGAAGGTCTGTCGTCACATTTTCATTTCTCCTCCCAGTAATGAAAGCAAAATATTATTGAAGGACCAAAACAAAGGGAATCTCTGTGTCAATGTCTCTGCAGTGGGACAGCCCCAAGAAGCAGCCATGACTGAGCAGCAGGGGACTGAGGTGGATTATAGTGAAGTGACAGGAATCCTGGTGAAGCAGTGAGGGCCCGGTCTGTATGCACACAGGAAGTGCCTAATGCGATTACTTTGGGAGATAAGACACTAGGCTCTGAGGGCCAGGTGAAAAGGGGGGGAGGGCTTTAGTTAGCGCATATTGTCACCCCGGCTGTTCTTCGTCTGATCTCGCTTTAGTCACCACGTATTGTCACCCCGGCTGTTCTTCGTCTGATCTCGCTTTAGTCGCCACGTATTGTCACCCCGGCTGTTCTTCGTCTGATCTCGCTTTAGTCGCCACGTATTGTCACCCCGGCTGTTCTTCGTCTGATCTCCCTTTAGTCATCACGTATTGTCACCCCGGCTGTTCTTCGTCTGATCTCCCTTTAGTCATCACGTATTGTCACCCTGGCTGTTCTTCGTCTGAGCTCACTTTAGTCATCACGTATTGTCACTTTTTCCCTGGGGTGGGAGTTTTTCTGCCCTACCAGGCGACTCCTGGACAAAAAAAATACGCCGACTTAACTCAGACAACAGGAAATTGTATTTATTGCAGCTGATGATGATAAGGCACTGTAAAAAGTCTGCGTGAGGTTTGGCTGAGCCCAGCCTGGTTCCCTCCCAAAGTGTTGCTCCCACAGGTGGGGGTTGCCCCATCCTCCTTCAGCGCCAACTCAAGAGAGTGAGGCCACTGACATCTTTTTCAGCAGTGGCACCGAGAGTGGGTTACGGTGGTCTCATGTATTTTGCTGTTGTGTTTGCCAAACCATGAAAATAATGTTGCCATAGATGTGTGCAATGCATTCTGGGACCACAAGCTGAATGAACTGGTAACAAAATGACAATGCTGCTTCTTCTCTGTCTCCATCAAGGTGATCCTCCATTTGAAGCCCATCCAGTCCCTTAATGTCCACCAGAGGTCACTGGCTTTTGTGCTGAACTCGCCTCAGCCTGTCCTGTGGAAGCTGAAGACGGAGAAGCTAGCCCCAAATGTGAAGCGTCTTTTCCATGTGAGTTTCCCACACACGTCCCAGGCAACATTGTCACCACAGTTACCGGTGGTCACTGAAACATCATGGGTCCCTGTAGTGGGACTGTCATGACAGCAGTTTCTACTGCTTCAGTCACTCAGCAGTTCTTATTTATCCATCCATCCATCCATCCATCCATCCATCCATCCATAATACTTCTATCTTCAACCTGCTTATCCTGGTTATATGTTAAACGTAACATTAACCGTTAAACATATCACTATTATTATTACTATTATTTAGGGCTGGCAAAGTTAACACATTAACATGTTTTTAATGCATTAACACTGTAAATTTTATTAATAAAATTAACGGCATCAATTCATTAACACGTAAACTTTGACAGCCCTAATATTATATACTGCTCAAAAAAATTAAAGGAACACTTTGAAAGCACATCAGATCTCACTCGGAAGAAAAATCATGCTGGATGTCTATACTGATATGGACTGGGTAATGTGTTAGGAACGGAAGGATGCCACATCA
>JAACJT020000523.1:0-19201 GCA_009936485.2 Gymnarchus niloticus | reverse complement strand
ACTGTAACCCCCCATTACCCTGCCCTCTGTGTTGCACTGTATCCCTTGTATTTATTGTAAATCTGTACCATGTTTTTGTCCCCCATGCCCTGTCCCCTCCCCTGCAACTCTGGCACAAGATTTTCGCTGTGCTCTTTGGAACACGTCACAATAAAACTTGACTTAAATAACGCTCACTAAAACACCAACTGTCATGAAATAAACTGATACTCTTTGTTATCCTGTTACCTGTACATTTTGCATTTTCAAATTCGTAAGTAATTCTTAATTCAGGCTTGCCCTGCCAACTGCTGTATAACTTTGCTCACTTTACTTTTAAAATAATGATGCATAGTATTACTTTCAAGTAATTTAAAACGTTGATTGTGCGCCTACCATTTTCATTCTGCTCCTAAACTTTTTAAATCAGAAGCACAAGTAATCCTGAAGGAAAATATAAGCATACAGACCTGTATTACTGAGAAATCTTCTCACCAGACAGAAGTAAAACACCTCAATAAGTGAAACCATCATATCACCTCTTAAAAAGCATTTCTCTTTAAAACAGCATCCCAGCTAAGACCATCTTGTAAAAAAAGCCATCACAGCTAACCTACTTACTAAGGGCATCACAGATAAAAGAATGACAGCATTTTTATTGTTTTTTAATGGAAAAAGTGTGTGTCAGTGTCTCAGAGGATGAGAAGGCATCCTAGGCTTCACCTTGGAAGTCTCTCCAGAAGCGTTTTTAGCTCATTACACAGCAGTCGAACCAGGCCACTCTTGATGTTGGAGTAGGACACGTCGATCATAAAGATGAACACCGGTGGATTGGGGGGCTTCTTGTCCTAAGTGGGAGAAGGCCCGTTAGCACCCTGGAGATGTTCATGTTTATAGGCCCCGTGGTGGTTTTTTATGGTGCACTGCATACACTGCGTAAAAATGGCATGCAAGGATTTACTGAATGTCTTTAGGGGCCTCAGTTGTATACACATAACTTGACTTTATTGCTATCTGGATTTGGAAGGCTACAGTTGCTTAAGCTGCCATGTTACAGTTTATCATTGGAACTGATTCCGGGGGGAATATATAAATATGTTCATAAATGCAATTTTCTGAAAATGGGCTGGAAAAAACCAAACTGCCCCAGTTTTGTACAAAATAAAAGTGTCAACACCAGGGACTGGACCAGGGGCATTGCTAGACATAAAGCCCTACTGTAGCACAGGCCCCCCAGCCCCCATTACTCATATGTTGTTGAAAGCTGAACGTGAGATTTTAAAAGGGGGCACAGCACATAAACAGCACGTGCCCAAGTAAAAGGGGTCTAGCGACGCCCACGGACTGGACTGCCTTAAAACTGCAGAAGTACATCATACAAAGTGACCTCGCTGAACTACCAGTCAGGTTAGCCATGCAGACAGAAGCTTCCCTTAACTATAATCAGGATCTCCCCATTAAAACATGCCACATACTTCAACAATAACAAACATATCAGCTAAATATCCTTGCTAAACATAACACACACTCTCCGAGAGGCAGAGGAAGCAACGAATAAAATATCCCCTCCTTGTAAATCCAAGCAAACATGCTACAATCCATTCAAGCCATGTTTCAAGCTAATGAACAAAGAAGACAAACCTTGCAGTACTCTAGGGTGGCAATGAACTCGTAGGAGCCCAGGGAGAGTTCGGGCCTCTGATAGACATCTACCCGGCGGCCAGTGTGGTCCAGATGTTGGAAATAAAATGCCGGCACTGAAAATCAACAGACCGCAATTTCAAGCACACAGCCAGGACAGTTGCATTTAGGCGGAAAATTACAGTACATACTAGGCAGCACTTCTTAGTAGGGCAAAATTTTACATAAAGAAGAAACTTTCTGCTTTAAGATATTGGATGGACATTGTACTTGTTCACGGTCATTTCTTACTATTCTTTGAAAGCTATGGAGATGAACTTTCCCCTTAATTTAAATTGAGAAGTACTATAGTAGTATTCTATAAAACAAATAGAAACATTTTGGGGGACATAGCCACAAATGAATTTCTGGGGGGGGGCGTTAAAAATTGGCGGCAGCAAAGAGAAATTTGTGTGAGTTGCCCACGAGAATATTGTACATACATATATCTCAGCAAACTGCTGTGCCTGTGGTAGCCCGAAACTATTTTGATTTGACAAAAATGCATTTACATTACTGACAAAAACAAAGACAGACTGTGATTCTCGCTGTCAGACGAAGAAATGAGGATGGTGCGGAGTGAATGAGAGCTTGTGAGTGAAGACGTCTAGCTATGGGTGGTGGTGGTGGTGGGTGTGTGTGTGTGTGTGTGTGTGTGTGTAGATGGGGGAGGGTCTGACCTTCATTGACGCAGCTGCAGAAGCCACACTGGTAGCAGCGCCCCCCATCCGTAAAGTGCATGAAGGGACACATGTAGGCCTTGCAGCGATTGCAACGTATGGGTCCTGCCTCGCCGTGGTCCGCAGTGTACAGGGGGGTCTGCGCCAGGAGAGAGAGGGAAGCGGGACCACCTCAGGCAAAAAACCTCAAATCACAGCTGCAGTACAAGCCTCGTTCCCTATCAACTCTTAGACCCACTATTATTTGCTCTTTAAACTCTTTGCTGACTTATAAACAATATTATTTAAAACTATGGTAAACTTGAATTGTTTAAAGACATCAGCATAATGCCTCTATTGTGTAATAGGAACAATCATCATTAGACTAAACTTGTGATGCTTGTATGGAGAGGCTTGTTCTCTGTGTCATTATTTACTGCTAAATCCTGATGCCTTCTGCTTCCTCAAATGTTACAACAGTTTTGGCTTCACCGTGAGCCCTTTGCCCTCTCCAAGTAGGGCAGATTGATTTTTATGCTATTAAGCAACAGTGATTAACTCAAGGATGAATAATGGACCAATGGGCAAAAATGCCGTACTTCAGTAACATTGTGTTGATATTATTTTATCATCAGATTTGGGCCAAAATGTTTCATTTCAAACATCTTAAACTCTACAAACTGTTTACAAGTCCTATCAAAAGAGAACATTATTTGATCAAGTCTCTGTAATTTAGATGCCCATGTGTCATTAAGAAGTTTAAGCTCATTTTTAACTTAACATAAAAAATAAAGCACAACTGGGACCAGCTGTGCTGTGGGAGATTAGCATCTGTCTCTTATCATTAGTTTGATTGTGTGGGCAGTCATAAATTACAAATTTCCCCTATGAGGACAACAGTGTGTTCCAGTATGCTGTATTTATAGTTAAGGTCCTTCAGGAGTGTAAAAAGAAAGGAATGGGTACTTTTATTTTAATTTTACCCATATGGGAGAAAAGCACATTAAACTTTGTGATTTAAGTTAACATCATGTAAGGCCCCATTATATAAAATGAGAAGGACTCCTTTAAATGAGGACAATACTTTAGGCATCTGAACACCAGTGAACACCTACACACACTCTGCTTGTTTTTCTGCCATTTCAGATGAGCTCTCTGAACATATCCAATAGAAAATGAGCATACACTCGCCAAAAACACAGTACTCTTCCATTGTCCTAAATACCTGACATCCCTGAATCCTGTCAGTGATTGTGGCCCTTTTAGCCTTGGTCTCAGTGCCAGAGGCCAGATAGAAACATCCAGAAAAGGTTCCTTAGGCTACAAAGGGCATACTGCACGGCAAAGATTCTTCACGGCACGAGATCAATGCCGTCACGATGAAATCTAACATATTAAATTCTGGATAAAATATTAATAAAGAACAACATGTCAAATGGTCTAAATGGGGATTTAAGTTTGGACTGAATGTCAGTTCTATGGTCGTGCCATGTTAAAGAACAGGATGTCTGCAAGGGGACCATGTCGCTCTGCCCTACCTCATTCTTGGGGATGACGGCAAAGGGCTTGACAGTGACTGCCATGGGCACCTGGCACTGCTTGGCCAGGTCAGCCGAGCAGGGGAACGAATACATGGTGGAGCGCATGACACGTGGGCTGGCGTTACCTAAATGAGGAACGAGATGCCATCTCACACCCTGTACACATATGTCCAGTCACACAAAGTACACCCATACACTACTCTGGGTTAAAAAAAAAATTGAACATTTTTACAATAACTTTGTTGATCCTGAGCCGATTTTGATCATTTTTGGCAGAAACACACCTTAAGAAAATTGAACAAAATGTGTATTTGCCACCACACCTGTTTTATGTACTCCTACTGTACCTTATAAGACAGGCAACAAATCTGACTAATGTTCACAAGAATAAACATCAAAATCAGCGAAGTTAGGTACCAGCCAAGTCAAAAACGCTGACAAAACAAGTCATACAGTTAAAGCAAGTCTTCACAGTGTCGTCCATTAGCTTTCACACCAAAACTGATTGAAATTGGTTCAAGATCAACACTGTTATTGCAAAAATATAAAGGGTTTTGTTTTTTCGAGACACTCTATATATTTCACAGACAATGCAGCCTCTTCCTTATTTTATACATATACTAATATGTACAATAACCTTCTATTATTTCTCATATTAACTGTATACGTTCTATAACTTCTCATTATTCTTCTACATAACAAAATTATTTGATTACCTTGATCTTGAACCACAAAATCCGTAGTGACCAGCGGGGGCACCTGACCCCTAAGGTTGGTGGGGTAGATTTGCCCACCACGCTTAGCCTGGTCATCCTCGATCACTTGTGTCTAGATAAGAGACAGGAGAACTCCTTAAAGGGCTAGAACATTTCTATCGGGCAGCAGGGAAAACAGAGACTGGTCTCATGTATTCTCATGTGTGCATTCGTGTACTAAAGCAGAAAAAAAACGAGCCACGCTGTTTTGCCATGTGATTCCCAGAAAGTAGTACTAAAATCACACTATACTTTCAGTTTTGTTGCTAAGAGATGCATTTTTTTTAAGAAGGTGGTGCTGGCTTATGATAATAAGGGTACAGGTACTAACACTAGGTTTAAAAGTGTGGCTGCAACTTTCACTTAGATTATTACACAGGGCGATGAAATAGGTGTTTGACTCCGAGTGATGATGGTGAAGTTTGATCGTGATTATAAACAAACACTGACCTCAGATGAATTCCTTGAGTTACCTGATTCAGGCTGGACCTGAATTCCATACACTGAGAAGGCATTTTGAACAGCATTACATTAGTTAACTATTTCAGATGCCACTAAGTAAGCAGCTGTGACTTATAATGGCTTCTTTCTTCCACACACTGGATTTTCATAGCTATGGAAATCCAACACACTGAATTTCCACCAGACAGCTCTCAGGGAGTCCAACCAAGGGCACCAACCTTACCGTACTGGGGATGGAGTCAGGGTCTAGCTTCTTCTGAGGGGGCCCTGCCATCTGTGCTGCCCCAGGTGGAAAGGCTCCAGGGAAGCTTGGCGGGGAGGCCCCGTACCCCCCTGTCAGGGGGAAATGGTCAGGTCACATTCACTTCCATAGCTCTAGGTGAACATGCAGTGAAGCTGAGCCAACCTGCATGCTAGAAGCAGCTAGCGACCTCTTTTAGTGAACAGATCTTTTGAGTTAAGGGTCAAGTTTTCACAAGCCCCACGTCAAAGTCATTAGATTTCACATATATATCTAAACAATGCATCACCTCTTAAAGTGTCATGCCGTCATGGCCTATTTTTCACAAGATTGATGTGCTTTGCAAATTGCTACTATGTAGTCCCCCAGTTTGATACTAAAAAAGCTACATTTTTGTGCACTATACAATTTCTAGCATTTTCCACATGAGAGAATCAATGCACTCTTGATTGAGAGGTACAATAAAGGTAAAAAACTGTCACAGCTACACCAGCGCTCCGGGTCCCCACAGTCCTGACCGGAGTTTCATGTTCGCCCATCATATGCATCACTTGTGACAATTGCTCTTGCCCTGATAGCCCTCATGTTCCACCTGTCTCTTGTTATTTAAGTCTGTGTCACTCCTCTTGTCTTTGCTGTGAGTTTCGTTGTGTGACTGCCAGTCGTGTTCATTGCTGTAGTTCCTATAACCCTGTTCTTGCCTTGCTTTCGGTTGATTTCCTTGTTTTTGTTAACCCATGTTTTCAGGGTGGTTAATTCCTATTGTTTCTTATTAAAGCGCCTTTTACACTCACATCTGCACCCTTGCCTCCTTTGTCTTTTGGCCCTGCAAACTCCCATCCGGTGACAACAATGAAAAAAACTAATAAAAGGGTATTTTTCTGAAGACCCAGCTGAAGTAGGAACTAACAAATGACTTTTAGCTTTTTGACCAAAATGCTCTTTGTATGTCTTGACAGACACTCTGTATCTCAATATCTGATGACAGTGGTCATATCACATGAAGTCACAGTTGAAGTTTCAATGCTACAGATCCACAGTTATGGCTGAATACTACTAAAATTGTTCTTTGCAGCCATGTTGAAGAATAATGTTTTACAGAAATAAAAAATAATAAATTCAAATAAAAACATTAAAGGGCGGATAGTGTACTTGTCTTTCACAAACAATTTCATCTTCGTTGCCTATATTTCATATACCCCTGCCATGTCCCATGTAGCATGTGACAGTGGAATAAACTGGGAGCAGTAGTCTGCAGTCCTCACCTGGCTGGGGTGGTAACCCTTGGGGTCCAGATAATCCTGGAGGTTGCTGAAGCGTGCCACCACTGAGAGGGGGCGGGCCAAGGAAAGACCCTGGCATGCTCATTGGTGGAGCTGTGTTCATGGTGCCCATGGCTGGGCCCATACCCATCGGTGGAGCTGTGTTCATGGTGCCCATGGCTGGGCCCATACCCATCGGTGGAGCTGTGTTCATGGTGCCTACGGCTGGGCCCATGCCCACTGGAGGAGGGCACATCTGAGGTGCCTGTAGTGACTGGGCTTGTCCCAAGGGTGGTGGTGGGGACATAGTGTGCTGTGCCACAGGACTCATAGGTGACTGAGAAGCTTGCAGTGGGTTTTGGCCTATAGAAAAGCACCCAAAGGAGTCTTCATTAATGTGTGGTATTTGTTAGAACTTTACGGAAATTCATCAGTATGGTTTTCGAATCCAACCTAAAATTTATGGCTATAAAATTACAACCTGAAGTTGTAATGTTAAATGGTGGTCAATGCATTTTTTAATGCTCAGTAATGCCCGTTTTCAAAAGAGAATTGATATCTAACATTGTATTAAAATTTCAATGCCTTAAACAGATCTGCTCTATAGTTTGTGAGAATGTGATGAAATCCAGGGATCGTGACCAAAAAAGACCAACACAGAGGCTCCTAAGGGTAATTAACATGCAGCCCCAAATGCGTAAAAAACTCTCATAGTCAGTAGCTAACATACTGAACGTCTACTTGTTTTTTTCCTGAAATAATACAATGAAATCTGAGAAGACGACTTGAATTGCATCCCTGTGTTGGGGTCCTAGCTGACCTCCATTCTAAATTTACAAATCAAAGCTTTCAGAATAGCATACATTGCTAGAACAAAGGTAAAAACTGTGCCGGGTTAAGTCAGGCACCTGGAGGTATGGAGTTTACCACCACAGTGGAACGTACCATATCCACTGATTTGCATGCCGGCCATCTGATTGGCCAGCTGCTGTGTCGGAGCTGGTGTAGGAGCAAACCTGGGACCAGTGGACAAAGGGTAAGCAGATGGAGAGGGGGCCGAAGTAGGAGGGGGGAACCTAAGGGATGAAATACATATGAGACAAAGCAGACAATACGTACCATCTACAAACCTTAAACTTCCCTGCCCAGATTGCCTTACCTTTGGTCACCTGCTCCATTGTGCAGACCATTGGCTATGAACTGACCTGTCCCCAGGGGCGCAGCCATATGGGAACCTGCTGATACAGGTGGCTTGAACGTGGCTGCAAAGCAAGTAAACAAACACTTATGATGCCTGTTAATATGTTGGAGATTTTACAGCATTTTCATAGAAGTCAAATACTTCTGCCTTGAGTAATTTCAAACTGAGAATGGATCTGAGAGCTTAGGTATGTATGGGGAGATGTGTAGCTCAGAGGGTTAGGGCTCTGTGTGCATGTCTGGAAGGTTATAGGTTGGTAGAGTAACCATCTCACTGCTGGGCTGTTAGGCAAGGCCATTAGTCCTCCAGGGGGTGCTGTTTCCTGGCTGACCTCATTCTCTGACCCCAAAACTTACTCACTCTGGTACATACATACATGTCTCTCAATGAGAGCTGGATGGGATTTGTGGGAGTTACCGAATTCTAGTAAACTTATGCTTCATATTTAATGTGCTATAAACCCATCCAACCATCTCCTAAACCGCTTATCCATAAGGGTCAGGGGGAAACTGGAGCCAATCCCAGCTGACTTTGGGCGAAAGGCAGGGTACACCCTGGGCAGGTCGCCAATCCACCGCAGGGCTAACACATAAATGAACGCCCATCCACACTCACACCTATGGGCAATTTAGAGTAGTGAACCGACCTATCCTGCATGACTTTGGAATGTGGGAGGAAACGGGAGTAACAGGAGGAAACCCACACAGACACAGGGAAAATATGCAAACTCCACACAGAAAGGCCCTTGTCGACAGCGAGGAACCCGGAACCTTCTCGCTGTGAGGCGGACGTGCTAACCACTCAGCCACTGTGCCGCCCATGCCATAAACCAAAATGAAGAAATGCATCACTGTCTGATAGGGCTTTGATAGCCCCTCACCTGATGGTGGGGGCGCAGCTGCATGAGGAGGGCCCCCATAGTGAGGCTGTGAGGGTGGGGCTCCATAAGCATTGGGGTAGCCACCTATGCCTGGCTGGGCTTGAGAGAAACTACCCACATAGCCTTGTTGACTCATCATGTCAGGCCCCTTTTAGGCTTCTCTCATTCCAAACTGCCGGGCTTCCACCTAAGAATTGAAAAAGAGAACAGTTAATTTTGTTGCCATTGTTGTACCCTAGCATTTCTATGGGCCATAGAGAGTACAGAGGCATCCTTAGAAACCGTAAGCTACAAAGCCAATATGGAGCTGCAATAACAGGTGGTGAAGGAGTTTACTTCTGTCTGCATTAACTGTCTGTCATTCACCAAAATACAACTTTATAACAAAGTCACATTAAAAGCATACCATAGTAATTAGAAATGCAGTATACAGGTAAGCATCTGTTTGGCAGGAAAAAAACAAATAATAATAAGTTTGTTTAAAAGACTCCTGCACAAGGAAAGTAAGTGACCGCAGTTTTAAAAAAGAAAAACTGCTCCACGCTATCACTTCATTGTAAACAGTTATGAGCTTACTAGGGATACAACAAATTTAGATTGTACTAGTTCATAAGCTATTTGCACCCATACTGTTTAATATTAGTATGCAAAGCAGGATGACGATTACATAAGGTAATAAACGCAAGTAATTCTCTTTCTTCGGGAACCCGAAAAACAGTGTCAGAAAGTATACTGACATCAGCACAAACAAAATTGAGATAATATGTTTGTATCTGTTAAGATCAGCAATATTCAGCTCTTGGTAACGTGGGCTACAGAATTTTCAAAAAAACGCTTTAACATCATTTCCAATGGAAATGATCTGAATCAGCTGCAATATTATTTTTGTGTGTTTAGATCAGTTAATAATTATGTGCTTTATGTTGTATAACTGATTTCCTGAGAAGGACCTACATACCACCACCAGTAGGAAGAACAACTGCATATTCTGGCCTATGACTGATGCACCACAGCAAGACACATTTAATAAATAGTACAAATTGAAATAGAATATTATAAAACAAACAAACAAACAAATGGCCTGCCAAAGAAAATAAAAAAAAAAAGTTGTTTTTTTTTTATTGTTTATCTTGCAGGAGCAACCTTCGTTCCCATATTACAGAATACCATTTCCATATGACATCCTGATCTTTTCTCTAAAATAATTGTAAAGAATAAAGCTGCCTTACATCTCCAGTGTGGTCAGATGCAAAAGCACAAACGTGTCTTTGAAAAGTCATTTTAAACTACACGTTAAAGGCGATCGGAGAGCTGCCACGTCAAAGAAAACCACATCATATGGTGAATACATCCACATTCATTTTAAAGAGTTTAATTCCACTAGTAAGCAATCCCACAATAATGAAAAACAGAAAAGTCTTCGGAACCTATACTAGACAGTATTGCAACACTTTAAAACGAGACTGAAACAAAGTTTTACATCAGTGTATCAAGTAAAAACGTAGGAACATCTTTAGGGTAGTAAATATCGATTGTTTTACAATTTCCACGCTGTTGGAGTAACGGCCCATAGGTAGATGTTATTTACCTGTTTGGATGGTTCAGCTGGTTAAGGTTCAGGACCGATCGCACTGTACTGTACGCTAAGTGCCACGTCAAACTCCGGCAGCGGACCGGTTCATTCGGTGTCCACAGTGCGAAGCGCTGCTGCTTCCGCGCATGCGCAGAGCGCAGAAAAGGGAATTCCTAACACGTCAGCACTGGGAAGTACAGCGTGTCGTCTTAGAACGGGTCAACAGATGTTTTGGAAAAAGTCTTAAATACCGTGTATATGTACAGTATAGATGTTAATGCATTTTGAGGTTAAACTCATTATACGTGATGGTTAATGATGGTTTTCTCATCAAAATCCCTCATTACACCAATGGGTAGAAAGGAACCGTTTCCGTTCGTGATGGGTTATAGAAATGTTCAAGATATTGTACAAATTTCCTGGGCGGGGGGGGGGGTGTGTGATAAAAAAAAACAAAAAAAAAAACTATAACGTTAATCGTATTATTTCAAGCGTTTAATGGCTTCGTAATACATGCGGTTTGAAGGCATTAGAAATAATTATTTTTACAAACAAGAAGAGCTATGAGAATATTAATTAGTAGAGGTGTACCGTATACGTATGAAGAAAATTCTCAGGATTCATCTAAGGGTACAAGGGTACTCAGGGTATCTACTGATCAGTAATAATATAAGTGATGGCCTGCACACCTTTGTAGATGAAGTCTGTGGTCCTCTGCATCGCTTTTACTTTATTATGGCACCAAACACGCAAAAATAATGGTCTAAGTAGCCGAAACATGAACACTATTCAATTGCTGTATTTTTCAATTAAAGTTGCTACATTGCTAGTGCCATACGTCAACATAAATCATACTAGTTAAAAAAATCCTATCGTGAGAACGGGGCTTTTGTAAGCACCGGGGCCGGCCTTTTACAGTGACGTTTCTAGGCGGGCTGAATTTTTAATTTACCTCCTATAATGTCGTATAACAGCTGCAGCTCAAGTTCAGCAGCAGAGGTACGCAGGTTGAACTAGCAGCTAATGTATGGATCAGCCTGGGGCTGGGCATCGCGGGTGAGGTGTATCACTATATCACTATGGAAACCGGCGACTACATCTCTATAACGGTGACTGGAGGAGCGCCTTGGGGCTTCAGCATACACGGGGGGGAAGATTTACAGC
Source organism: Gymnarchus niloticus (assembly GCA_009936485.2). Lineage (NCBI taxonomy): Eukaryota > Metazoa > Chordata > Actinopteri > Osteoglossiformes > Gymnarchidae > Gymnarchus > Gymnarchus niloticus. The sequence continues at coordinate 7,804 of JAACJT020000523.1, read as the reverse complement.
AGCCGCTTCTTGTGTCTCAGGTAGGATTGTAAGATTCAAAGCTGAATAAAGCCAAGGACAAAAACGCAAAGCCTTACATACAATATGCGTCATAATGCTTTGCTACAGATACACATTCATAATACTATCTATGAATTAAGCAAACACTCGTCTATGCAGTCATAGTGGTTTTCAGATTACTTAGTATTTTATCTGTAATTTTAAATTCAAAGTAAAGTATCCTTTTAGGACATTTAAAGACGCTTCCATATTACATAGTGCAACTAACAACAAATACAAATATCAAGGAACGTACTTTTAAAGTATGGAAATCTCAAATTCACAAAAATCTTTTTTTTCCCCTCCTAACTATTGTAGGGTAATTGATACCAGCTGACTTAACATATTGTGTCTCCTAGCAGTTTACACGCAGTAGGTGAGATATTATGAGAACAGCCACATTCCTCTTGGATTACGATATTTCAAAATATACATGTAATTTGCTTAAGGGGTACTGTTTAATAAATAGTGCATGTGGTGGGTACCTTACTACGCATTACCCCGGCACCCTGACAAAAAGTTTATATATATATATGGTAAATACTTAAAATAAGTGCTGTATCTAAAGGTTCCCTGTAATGGAAAGTTACATTCCTGACAAGATTGTGTAAATTGTATGAAAATTTCTGCTCAACTATTCTAGATTCTGTAACAAGCATATGGATATAGTACATGAGTCCGAAAAAGTAAATATGGAATATTTATAACGCATCCAGTTTTAAGGCATGTTTTTGGTGTTTTTTAATGGTCTCCATTAAATTATTATATTACTATAGCAAAGCAGGTATTATTCTGGTATTTTTCCTATATTACACATTATTACTCAAATAACAATGTATTTGAAACAAACAAACAAATATATATATATATATATATATATTTAAAGATGATTGCTAATGTGAATATGCTGTCCCAGGATTTAACATCAAGTCAGTTGCTAAAGCATATGACTGCAGGCCCTTTAACATGTTACTACAATTAAGTACTTCAGCCATTACATTACATCTAGCTTCTTGTCACAAGGAATCCAGACATCACTGTGTAGTCATTTAAACTGCAGTAGTAAACACAGTGCTGTACACTTCTTGGTATAAGTGGTTCTTCTTTAATCCAAATGCTGATGTTATCCGTTTACATAGAATGGTTTTCCAGTTAGGTAGCTTGAACTGTCCCAGGTTAAGAATCAAACAGTCTCTGTTTGGGGCTCTAATACTGGCTTCTGCTGTAGTCACCTCATTTGCCACTTCCTCATCTTTACTATTCTACTTTACTGTTCCTGCGAGCCTGTGATTAGTCTTCATTTTAACTTTTAACTTCACTGTTCTTGACTTAATGTTCCTTGACTTTTAATATTTCTTCTTCTTTTTTCTTTATTTTGTACTTTAAATCTCTTGTGCTTTCTGTCTCTGTAAACCACTTTGAATAGCCTCTGTGTGAAACGTGTTATCTAAATAAATTTGCCTCGCCTTACCTTTGCATGACTTTCTCAATAGCTGTTTGACTGTCCATTAAATATGCATCCTCATCAATAACTTGAGGCTGCCTGAAAAAAAGAAAAAGTACGGTAATAATATTCCTATGTCGGCAAGTGAAGACTACCCATTCTAGCTTGGTAAAAAAAAAAAATGGAGAATGCTTTATGTGATTATTGATGATTTCCGGTGATGCTTCCCTTGGAATGGAGGTACAATATGTTAGGGATTGTTATACTGTATAACTGGCATGAGCTTCAGGGGTAGAAAAACATATTGATAAAAATGAAGAACAGCATACTTCAAGCCTCATTGTCTTTGTAAAGTAGCTGGTTTAATTTTTCGTTGCTGTAACAAAATGTATCCACTCAACTTTTGTGCACTAACACTACCCCCCATCACTGGGGCATTTATTTTAAATAAGGCCAAAGATGAGGCATGAGATCCATCCATCCATTTTCCAAACTGCTACTACTATGCTGGGCTGCCTGGAGCCTGTTGCAGGCAGATGAGTGCACAAGGACACCCTGAACGGGGTGCTAACACAGAGCACAGTCACACATTGCGCACACAGAGCACGGTGGGATTTGAACCCACAACCTTACAGGTGTGAGGACACCTGCCCATCTTAAATGTAATTTTAAGTTACAAATTATGTTTTCACATTCAAGTATATCACTGCTTTCAAGGCTGTGAAAATGGGGAAGGAAATGTTTTTACCAATTATGATGGGAACCACATAGAACTGTCTTGTTTCTGGAGATCTTCCTGAGGTTTTGCTGTGTTTTGGCTGGCATTACTCAGTCTGAATCATGGGCCTGATTCCCCCTGAGGTTTGGCAGTGCTTAAAGATGGGTGAGGGATGTACAATGCTGGCAAGAACCACAGTGAGAAGCACTAAAGAAACAGAGAAGAAAATCATATAAAAAAATTGTGAAAACCCACAGCCTGAATGTAGCACAGAACATCATGGGTGGAAAAATTGTTAAATGGAGATTACCAGGCACATATGAGCAGTAAAGTAAGATGTGACCACTAAAATGCTAACGATTATTTTATTATGTTCAAACATAAAAATATGTCTTCTCAGTATATGCAACCAGATGTAAAGCCTTAAAAAGCTAACTAGCATGGTTTTAGCTGGTGCTGCTGTACCTGTGAACACCATTCCCTGATGCAATGATTCCCCTTGTCATCAGATTCTTCTGCCTCCGCCTACTCGGGCATAGTAGCTCTACAGCACCACCTAGGGAGAAGACATTTTAATTTCTCCAGCCATTACTTCCAGCATACTGTGTGGCCTGCATCGTTCCTTTCCTAAACTTCTCACGCTGTGTTGTATTTGGGAATAACAATGTTTTTGCCATTAGATACAATAAACTATGTTTATTGTATCCTTTCGGAAGCTGTATGTAAAACAGCGTTCACCTCTGGGGCAGTTTCTGTTTTTGGTATGGTCTCAAGAATGCAGATGGTCTTTTGCAAGGAGATTGGACTCTGCAGCGCTTTCTTGTAAATCTGACTCTTTCTGAGTAAATCATGCCTTTATTCAGTAAATAATTTCCACGATGTTTATTGAAACCAGTATTCTTGAAAATATATTGTGTACACATGGTTTCTAAGGAAACCTGTAATTAAAAACACCATTTCAGTCCATGCACAAATTTAAGTAAAATGATAACTAAAAATGAATCAGTAATGAATCAGTGCTATATTGCCCTTGGTTTGCAAAATACTCTTTGGTGGAGCAGCAGACATGTTTTGTTTAAGCTAATATTCTAAGCTTATTTAAACAGTTTTTTTGCAAGTCCCATAATGATGGGTTAATTGTCAAATTTCCTGGAATGTCTTTTCTCATGATATGGGCGATTTTCTTTTTGCTAGGAGCTATTGAATGTGATTTATCAAAGCGCCGCTTCTCCTGTGATGAGTTTTCATCAAGATGACCTACAGCACCATAGCTGTTTGATGTGTAAAATAAGGAATGGGAAAAAATTTGAGCTGCCTGAAAAAAATAATTAAAATTGTTATGCTGGAAACACAAACTACTATACAATACATGTTAGGTTTGTTTGATATATTTTTTCTATGCATTTGAGGTGCCAATCTGAACCTGTCTCTCTGTTACGTCTCTTAGGTATATTAACACTTTTATGGTGGAAGTTAATTTTATTTACAGAATTTACAGAAGAGGGTTCTATTGTGTATGTGGTTATTTTCCTTAAAAAGAACATTTTTTGAAATAAAAATATTTCTGGCTGTGAGCCTGAGATTGTAATTCCCTGACTCACTTTATTTTTAAAGAAGCCAGTGGCCATTTTTCACTGATATTACTGAAGATATGAAAACTCCATAATGTATATGTGGTCACTTCTGGAGCATCGGTTGACCATTTACACAGGAGACCACATTCCCAGGATGATGCAAAATTCAAGTATGCAAAATACTTTTTCAGCAATTTAGGGGAAATGCTCTGCTTTTGCCTCATTGATGGCATGTTGTTTCATGACTCTGTCATGCAGAGATAACTGCCTTGCAATTCTCAGCAAAAGACTGCCGACAGTAATGGCCTCGATCAGACTGTCCCACTTATGAGCTCTTCTGGGGGGTGTCTTCATGATGCATTAGTTCATCCACAGCCCTTTGGGACACAGAAGTCCAGCTGTCACAAATTTGGATGAGGAAAACTGAATTGAGACCAAGGGGGTTTAGTGTTGTTTCAACATAAGCTTAGCTTTTTTTTTGTTTATGGGTATATCTTTATGCTGAAAGGAATGCACTTGTGGAATCTCTCACCAGTGTGCTTTTAGCAAAATAATGATTTATCAAAGAGCAAAATAAAACATGATATAGTGTAGACATACACCAGGTGTTGAAAGGCAGCTCCAATACAAAATGACAACCAATCTCAACCCCCTTTATAACACATAAGACCCTTCCCAACAAGGTTCTGTGTAAAGGTGCAGTGAGTGAATTTACATGTAAAGGGTAATCTCCTGCAGAGTGGAAAGACAGAGAAGGATGGTGGTGTTCCACTGGGGGGGTGTGTGAAAACAGTTGCCCAGCTCCATGACATACCTGATAATGCTAGCTCAATCACTTCCTTATTGCCTTAGCAGTGACAGATGAGACCCCTATTCCCCCCCGACTTCCCCCACAATCATAATTATATCATCAAACTCGAATGTTGAGGCATCTTTCACACTACACTTTGTCCTAACTGTACCCTGTGTCTAACTGTCCAGGTGCCTCCGTTCTTGTTGATTGACTAGCTCATTGGTAAACACACATAAAGTTAAGAATTTTTTCATAGACATTCAGGCCATTTACAGAACTCCCCAGAGCATAGGGAGGGACCACATCTATTGGAGGACCCAGCCTTGGGGAGAGCAGCAAAGGGTGCCTCTGTGGCAGCAGCCATAATGCTGGGAGGCCTCGACATCCATATTTAGAAAGGATGTGACTGAAAAAAGGCCATAGCACATCTGACTGTAAAAACTTCAATTCCCAGAATTCCACTATAGCTCAAAGCCAGTGACAAGGGCCAAAGAGTAGCAGTTCCTCTATGCCGTTTACGATCTCGTGGGTTAGGAAGGAAGTAGATGTAGTTTTCGGAAACAATTATAATCAAATATATGTCTGGCATTGGAAATGTGGTGTAGCATCATTGAGTATTGTAGGAGATTTTCTTTGGTCTCAAATTTGTGCATTAATATTAAATGTTTCTAGAACCACATGATAAAATCATATAATGACACTGCAAATGCAACCGTGCATTTGTAGAAATATGACAGAAATGCACAACATATCGATTAGCAGTTAAAAAAACTATGGAAATTCATCAGGTAGTTGGGATCCTGCTGTTTTATATAGTTATAGAATTACCTCATGTTACACATACTGTCACTAATCAGGCACAGTTTAGCTTAGTCCTCCTATAACTGAGCAACATTGCCACCTAGTGGCACCATTGCCACTGATCGTTGTAAGAAACAACACCAAGGACTTATCTCCACTGCATTCACTAAACGAGTGTGGTGATTTAAGATGATTTATAATACACTTCAAAGACCTCAAAAATTCTTTGAAATAAAAAGTAGAACTTCAGAATTGTGTTGGCAACCTTATTTTAAAGTACCTAGTCTGGCTTTTTTTTTTTTTAAATTAAGTACTTTACCTAGTTCTGGTAGTTTACGTTATTTTTACGATATGTAGTAACTTATTTTAACTATAATAACTAGATAAACTTTAGCACACATAGGTAAAATTCATTTTTGATTGAAACAAATCACTTGAATTTCTAGTGTTTACAAGGCCATGAATTCAATGTCATTTTTGATGTTGACTTCCAGAACATGTCCCTTTCACCCATTTCTGATCGATTTGGGCCAGTAAAAATGTTTGAGGACCAGTAAAAATGATCTATTTGTGGATCTGTGGGCACATATCTTTTTTCCACGTTGACTGCACACAGCATGGTGCTCTGGAAGTCTTTTCATACACAATCCTGTTTACCAATTGAAAATTTAGAAATTTCAGCAAGTAAATAAGTAAAAACATAATAGGACAGAAGAAATGAAGCACTGTAACTGCACCTACTAGGGATCAATCATAACGCAAAAGTGATGTTGCATGTTTGATGGAGATTCCAGTACAGACATTCCCCTACTTATGAATTTTCAAATTTTCAAAGGTATCTGTAGAAATAAAAAGTCAATAATGAAAAAAATCAAGTTCCAAATGGTAAAACGCATTGTGCACAATATTTTCTGCCATTGTGCTGCCATAACTAAACACCAGGAAGCTCTTACTGTCTCAGTTTGTTGCCCATTGTCCATGACTATTTCAATTGTATAATACAATTTGCTGAAACTGAATTCATGTGTAGTTATGGCTATATCATATTAATTAACCTCTCAATCAGAACTGGTCTCTTGCCACCTAGGGCCAGGGAAAAATTGACATGTATGGTCATTTAGAATCGAAATTTGTCAAGTTTGAAAATGACAAGTTACACGTTTCAATTTTAACTTTAATTTTTAAAAAATTTTGTTATAAGCTTCATGTTTGATTTTTAACTATATTTTTAAGTTATAACTGTTGGATATGGAAAATGACTAACTCATCTTTCTGCATACAGTAAGCCTAGAGCTATTAATCAGAGCAGAGAAAAGTCATAAGCTATTCATTAACCAACTGAATTACAAAATAAAATGTTTTTGGACTATCAACAAAGCAAACTAAGCATTTCCAGTACTCTACTAGTTTCTTGTCATGCATATAAGGGCAGCAGTACTGTAGTGGAGACTGGTGGTGGAATCACTCCCCCTGCGCACTGACTCTGGATTTAAGCTGTATGTATCTCAGGATGTCGGCCAGAACACCACTTAAGCCACGGATCCTGGGGAATCTTTATTTATTTACTCAAGCACAATACCAACTAATCAAGTCCTCATATTACTGCTTATTACTACTACTTCAGATAATATGCACAGAACAACTGATAATTCCACTTACCCTGTTCTGGTCTGTTAATTGCTAAATGTATACCTTTATGATTCAATTTTATTTATATAGCATCTTTAATAAGAAGCACTGTCACAAAGTGCTTTACATAGTCCAGAGTCCTCAGAGAGTAAACCAAAGGCGACAGTGGCATGGAAATCTCCCTCAGAAGGAAGAAACCTTGGGAGGAACCATACTCAAGGGGGAAGCCCATCCTCCTCTGGCCAGCACTGGGCAGGACAAATCAATTAATACAAATAAGAAAAATGTTGTAACAGTCAGGAGGACAACAGGGTATTGACGGTTGCAGTCCAGTGATCAGAGCAGGTTCAGTGGCTCAGAAGGCAGCTAGCTGGTCAGTGTGGACAGCTGAAGTGGAGGGAGGGCGTGGTAGGCCAGCAGACCATATGCAGATCTCTTGAACCCAAACCTCTGAGGGAAGCACCCCAAAAATGGGGGTGCAGGGGAAAGAGAATGTGTATGAGCAGGGCAGCGGTTTAAGGTGGCAGAATAATGGGAAATCAAATAGCAAGAGCCCCAGCATAACTATATATGGCAGCACAAGTATGAGGGAGAGACCAATTGGGACACACACACGAGGAATCCTTGAACGCCAGCACCACAACAACACACAGAACATGCGAAGCAGGAGTGACAGATGTTACGATACACCCCAACCCTAGACTGGGGTAACAGAATGTATGTGATAATGGTGAACAGCACACAAATGGGTAGTGAGAATGGTGACTTTATATATTTACAAGTGACAAACAGACAATAACAAATGT
>JAACJT020000522.1:1558-19205 GCA_009936485.2 Gymnarchus niloticus | reverse complement strand
CCTCTTGAGGGAGTTTTTCCTTGCCACTGTCGCCTTTGGCTTACTCTCTGGGGACTGTGGGCCCGGGACTATTTAAAGCGCTTTGTGACCGTGCTCCGTGTTGAAAGCGCTATATAAATAAAATTGAATTGAAAATTGAATAGCACTTGTTCAGCTGCACAAAAATAGTGTTTATTAATATAAAAATTTACCACGACTTTACAGTGAAAAATTTGTCAAAACTTTACAGTCAGAACTGTGATGTGGGTAAAGGTTTGCCCTTTTATGAACATTTAACAGTGTATTTTAAACAAACACAGAGGCGCACGCAAACAGGACAAAACTGTAAAGGTTATTTATTACAAGCTGTTATTTCCGTAGTGCCGTAGATCTTCTGCACGAGGAAGGAGCTTCATTTTAACTACAGACCAATGGCAGGGTCTCCCTGAAATGTCTGGCCTCCTTTTTTAAATGTGAGAGGGACCCTTGGTGTCCATGTTAGTCCTGTTGCTGCAGTAAGACACTCGTAATAAACCAATGCACGATTTTTAAAAGGCATTCCTATTTGCTGGCAGAAGTACGGCTTTATTTCCATACACATGAGACACAGGCTGTCAGGATGAGCTGTCTGACAGAGACCTTTAGAGCTGTCAGCATGTTTGATGGAGTAGCGTACTGAAGATCCAATACGGATGTTTGTCAGTCGTCACTGAAAAATCTGCCCATACATCACATGTTTCACGGCTGCTGGGAAAGTGATTTCAAAACATGCTTTCGCTGGCAAAATATGTATGTATGAATGTATACACGTGTCTTGTTTTCAACATTCATTCCCAGAATCCGTTTTAATTTCGTCTGGTCCCTGGGCCTGCAGCACCCAGTTCCCTCCTCTGGGTGACAACCATCAGTGGGGGTGCATCAATAGGCTGCAGCCTCAAAAGGCTGGCAGCTTGTGGTCTGTACCATTTTGTCTGTTAAAGGGCAGAGGTCCATCAGGGGTTGGGCTTGCTTTTGTGAGTGTTTCAAAGACAGAAAGACACGGAGGGACCGGATGGCTTACAGCCTGTTGGGCGTGGGTCCCGCTGCCGCTCATGTCTGCCTCTGCCTGTATGGGCTGCCCCCCCCTTGTGCAGATGGCGCGATCCTGTGAGGTCACAGCGGGATGCTATGCTAATTTCTGGAGAGGTTACAGAAAGTGGCCTTCCCACTTTAGGGGCACTTGCCTCCTACACCCCAGATGTGACTTGTCATTTGTTTTATACCTCAAACATAAGGACAATAAATTCTTTCTATACTTGCTGTGGAAAAGTGCATATTACATATCCCACCATTTCACACATTCTGAATTTACGCAGCAGACTCTGAATAATGACTTCACTCACAGCTGAATGACTCCCAAGACTTAACCCCACAATGTGTCGGTATACCTTTCGTCTTTAGTCCAACACAGCTTCTGAAACCCACAATCAGCTGTCGTAGGTAAACACGTCAGAGTGTATCTGTCACAGGTTGCCTACAGGGAGAGAAAAGCCCTGGCATCTTGCATGAGAAGCTCCAAACACAGCGACATTACCCTCTGCAGTGGCCCTTTTCTACAGAATCATCTTACACCCTCATGTTGTCATCCATTGACCACTAAATGGCTGCCTTTAAAAAGTCGAGTAGAATATGCAGAACCTTACTTTGAACTTTTGTCAGATGGCTGAATCTCAGATCCCAGGGCTGACAGGAGTGCAGTGAGTTTCCCAAAGCCCCGAACCGCCTCTAGGCACCCACGGGCATCTCAAAGGCCCAAGAGCTCCCAGGAACGTGGCAACATAGTCGTCAGCATCTTGTACTTAAAACGAAACCCCAAGAATTGAGAATTATGCCATCGATTAACAGCAGGGGGCGAAGGATTTGCTCAAACTTGTCTGTTTCTGAAAAAAACCTGCTTGCATGCAGCTATTGTGTTAAGTACGAAAGAGACGGTGTTTTGTTTCCATAGAGACAATTATGGATGATTGAGGGAGAGATGTCCTTTATGTGGGTATTCTTGAGGAGAATCAATGTTATCTCCTGAACTTCCAATTCACGGAAAAAGCAGCTTACCAAGATCTGGAGAACCAAGGTAAAGTAAGTAAACTGTCTATAAAACATGCATAAATGGCTTTTGTCCTGAGGCAGGAGGAAGGACGGTTGGATAAAGCTGATGGAGCCAGGTGACGAAGGGCACTAGACAGGCCCATTCTCTTCCTGTCAACCCGAAGCTGTCCTTACAAGCTAAATCAGGCTGGCTGTGACTTTACATGGAGCCCCCAACGCGCCTGATGGCCATCATACAGAGGAAGTGGGTTGTTTACTATTGGGAGCTAATGGAATAGCTGTCTCTGTCACAGATTCTAGATGTAATGCAGGTTTTTTTGTCATATGCAAATGATCTTTAAACACAGAGTCAAAAATAATTAGCAGCAGGTGAAGCTTTAAAAGGTTTTAACTTGAATGTTCTACTCCTTGGGGTTTTTTTATTTTTTTTTTTGTGTACACAATACTCAGCCTTGTTGTTGCTTTTTTCATGTTTCCTTGTTCTTGGAATTGTAGGCGGAGAGCATTTGATCTTCACCTTTGGAGCTTCCATTAAAAATGACAAGCCACAGAGATAATCTCCTTTTTCCTGGTGACTGCTTTCTTACGATTGGGCAATTATGAGTGAGAGGGGCATGTTCGTTTTCAAAGGCGGCCTGTTAAAATTAATCTAATGGATTCCCTGTAACCCATACAATTACGGAGCCTTCAAGTTCAATTAGTTTGAGTGGAGGCAGTGTCTCTCTAGTACGCTGTTTTCAGCAACCTGTGTGCAGTCTTACGGGATCCTGGTGGCGCATTTCCGACCCGCATCCCCTCGAGGCGCGGTTTCCCAGCTCGCCTTCATGAAAATGGTGGCCCGGCATTTCCTTTTGTTTTTCTCAATGCAGACACCTCAAGCTGTCATGTCTGCTGCATGGTCACCCCAGCGTCCCTGGTGGCGCGGCCCGAATCGCACAGTGCACGAATGCGTATTCCTCCAGGAATGATCCACATTTGTGTTTGGCGGGGGGCGGCGAGGAGGGGCTATCTGAGGCTCTCCCTTCCTGACTGCGGTCTCCACTTGTGTAGTTAGGTGTTGCGCTGGATTGCATCATTTGTAATGCAATTTGTAAGTCTCACCCAGCAGCACCCAGTCCTCAATCGCAGTAAGTGAAATGGGGAGCACTATGAAGAAACGTGAGTACTTATTAATTCCAAGGGTATTCTGTACTAATATACAGTACAACCCAGGAAGGAGACTCGGCTCTAAATGGCCTTATACGTTCCAAAGTAACTGCTGCAGGTCCATTTGGACGACGCAGAGACGGCTTAATGCTCTTCCGACGTGTCCAGAATTAATCGCTAGTCTTGAGTCGTCTGAAAGCACGAGGCAACGCACATGTGCACACGCACACACACGTACACTAGCAGTGGAAAAGTGTCAGGTTGGAAATGCAGCTCCGAAGCCCCCGCTGCAAACGCAGCAGCTCTGCGGCACGATGAGGAGGGGGCCGAGACGCGTTACTAACAGGAGAAGACACATCGGAAAAGCGAGCGGGAATACCTGCGGGTGGACATGACGTGACGTTAAATGAGCCTGACACGTCGTGAAATTGGTGTGGTATAAATCTGGAGTCGATAAAATGTTTATTGAAAAAATGTGCTCTCTGCTTAATTGTTTGTGATGGTGTATGTTATGAGGTGTGACTATGATATTATGTGAAACAGAATTTTATATGTAATTAAATATTATACAGACACTGATATTGGGGGCGGGCTGTCTCAGGGGAAGAGTCAAGTGACTGATTGGCCAGTTGACTTTGTGCTGATTGGCTGTGCCCATCCTTCCTCCTTTGTTCCTCTGGTAAACCTCCTCTCACCCTGGTGTTCGGCCCGACACTGTCCTCTGACTGCTGTTCCCCGCCACCCACATCCTCATTTCATTTGGGATCTTGTGCTTGCTGAGATGATTCCTTTTTTGTTCGTCGTATTCCCCTGCAGTGCCTGTCGACCTCGTTCCTCCCCCGCTGCTGTGGTACCTAAAAACAGCAAATCCAGTCCCTGACAATCTGACCATTCCGTGCCTCTTTCTTCAGTCATGTGATTCTCTTCAACCAACCAGAGCGATTATCGCAGATCACATGACCAAAAAGTGTGGTCAGGAAAAAAAAACTGCAAGACGTCTTTCTATATTTGTGTCTTGTTCTCAGTAGGTGTTCATGAACACGCCACTTTGCAACTGATATGATCTTTGTTGAAACTAAAAGAACAGGCAGAATAAATTAAAATTTCCTATAGCTCTAGTGGCATCTGACATAAAGCAATGCTAGATTCTAGAACTAAGTTCATTAAAAATTGTTTTAAATGATAATTTTAAAGATTGGAGTAACTGGTTCTGTTGTAATTAACATGCACAGTTTATATATACATATGATGTACTTGATGGTGTGGTCAGGTAACAGAAGATACACTGCGGTAATTCAAGATAGAGCTTCACAGCACTGCACTCTTCCAGATCTCAGCGAATCATTCTCTCCCACGTCTTACGAAGGTCCTGGGTGAACCATTTCTAACTCCACTTGTCTACACTTTAGGGTGCCCAGAAAGGACGTAGTGGTCTTTTAATAAACCCATTTTCCACTCCGCAGAGATTTGAACTCGCGAAGCCACATTCCTGCTATGCTTGTTGTAATGTAATTCCTTTTCTTCAGAACTGTCCTTACGCTCTCCCGCCATTACCGTAAGTTGCTGTTGCTACAGTTTTTAGAGTGTTTATACCTCCCTTTATTTTCTAACGCTCTCATGTTCTCTCAAGGCACAGAGCATTACATTTTGACATGAATGCTTTACAGGGCTCATTTCTTTCTTCTATCAATTTTAATGCAAAGGAGGTGCCCTCCTGAAGGTCCCAACGTGTTTATAAGTTATTCTCTGCCGCTGTGTGTGAGGAGCGAGCGGGCGTGGTGTCAGATTGTGGGTAAACCCAATCTCCATCTGCTCCCGGACCTCCAACATCAACGCTGCATACGACTTGCATTAATCCTGTGCTGTAACGTTCAGATGGCACGATTGGCACCGACAAACTACACGAAGCAAAACCCAAGATCCTGCTTAGGGGGAGGGGACAGGGGCTGTCACAATAACGGGGGGGGGGGGGGGGGGCGATGATTTATGGAAGCCGTATCGCAGGAACTACGACGCTGTGTCTCACAGAGGAGCTGCACTGCTGCTGATGAGGTTTCATCGTGACGGGCTGTCACTTTCATCACAACCCTTAGCTTTTTCAGGCCATTTTTGCAGTGGGCTTCCAAAAACAGCTGTTCTGAATTACCAATCAAGGCTGTTAGACCACCACATGGTGGCCTAATTATTTTAAAGCTGTGCGCTTTGCTGACAGATTTTTCAGGCTTACATGTGTGATCAGGCTAAAGACAGGGGGTGGGTCATATTGTGATTATTGCTGAGGCTGTAGCTGTACTGTGAAGTGCAAGCATAAAGCATTATGACCGCAAACAACAGATAAAACACAGGCTAGCCAATCAGCTTGCAGCATGCAAATGATCCATTGAACACCACTCCTCCATTATACACAGAATATTACCATTTTATCGCTGCTTACATAAACTGAGCCAATGCCCTTCTGGAGACTTCTTCTTGAAAAAGAACAGCTGGCCCTCAGTGTTTGAACCCGAAACCAATTCGGAAGTCTTCATTCTTCCACCGGCTTTTCTGGGTCACGGTCACTGGCTCGTCTGTTACACCGAAATTTGGAGTCTCCTGGACTTGATACCAACCATGTGATACAAACATACCATGCAGTTTCACGGCAGTGTGGCAGCTTCCTGTTTAGCTGTCCCTGCTGGAGACTGAAGTTTTGGCGAGCGGTAAACAAATGACACGTGGTTGCCTTGCGAGAGCACAGAGACGCCGGGTCTCATGGCTTTGTTCACTGCAGCATGTCACGAGAAAGGCATAAGAACTGACATGTCTGAGCCTTAACATGACAAAAGCATTTTTATACATGGTAAAAACAAAACCGCGATATAACCTCCGTGGATTTTTTATTCTTTCCATCACCACAGTTTAATCTCTGAGTACATATTGGACCAGCCACTCCTAAACGTAATAAGCGCATCATGATGGAATTACCACTAGGAGAGTCTGACAGAGCATAGACAAATGGTCACTTGTTATTACGATGCCCACACCATCATCTCCAAGCTGCAGTCATTTCAAAAGGTGGTCCAGAAAGGTCAGGGCACGAGGGGCAGGGGGGGATTAGATTATTAGATTATTAGGGGGGTTAGAGGAGTGGATCCTGTGATGCTCTGGTTCTCTTGTCTCGCTTCCCAAGCAGAGGTGCATTGGTGGTGTTATGAGAAGCAGCCGTCCGTGTGCTCGGTTCTCCTCAGATGTCTGAAGGGAACATATCCTAGTCTCTATAAAATTCTTCAAGGCATTCTGGTGATCTGCTTGCTTGGAGGCAAATCGTTAGCCAGGTTAGGCTAAGGGTTAGTGCTAACGTTAGTGAAATTCCAGGTTCATTTAAGTACTGCATGAATTTTGGTCTTGATTTGTTCACAGTATTTAATTTTTTTCACTTCACAGCAGTATAGAAATTCAGAACACACAATGTTTTCCTTCTTGGAAAAGGATGGTTTCTCTCGAGATGTGTCAGCGATTTCAAAGACGGATTGGGTTCCGCTCTCGCTCACGACGTTCCCATTTTTTAGCTCCCGGGGAGGGCTGAGAATAAGCTAATTATTGGGCGGGGATTTACGGCTCGTACCTGTCCCTCCGAGAATAAGCCTCTTGATCCCATTAAGGATGCCCTGCGTAAGCAGTAAACAAGCCCAAAATATACCCTGACCTTGACCGTTCATTTCGGCCGGGACGTCACCTGCGTAGTCACTGTCCAAGGATGACACCCACCCACGGGGTCGTCTGAGCTGTGGGAGAATTAGCTGGGCTATTTGCCTGTGGCTGACTGGGAAGAGCAGTTAACGATCACAGTGTCGACACCCCCAGGTAGAACAGCAGATGGTAGGTGCAGAGGAGAAACTCCTTTAAGCCCAGTTCATACTTCACTTTTCCCCGCTCCATTCCATTGGCTGTCGATACGATGATACTCCACCAACACAACAGAGGGTGCACGTCGTCCTCACGGCCTGAACGAAGCTTGAGTAACCTACCCAACTGAGAAAATTTCAGGCCTTGTTAGTGTGATTAGCTGTGGCCTCAGGTATGTTCCCTTGATGCAGTCCAGTGACGCACTCGCCGTGGCTGCTTCCTAGTGTACAGGCCCTCGACACAGCCCAGCAACACACCTATGTCCTGCACGTTCTTAGCAAGATGCTCTGTGGGAGGATATAATGGTGTATACCAGGGGACTGGGACCTGCTCCCTCACTGGATTTTTATCCCATTACATGCACAGCTCATTACATACATTGCGGTTACCTCAGTTCCAGTGTAGTATACCACAGAGGCTCTCTGACATCCTGTAAGAGAGTGTTCACCCTCTGGAGGGTTTTATTCTGCTTTGTTGTCTTTGCTTTATAGATTCTTTAGTCTATCTTTTTCACCTTTTTTAGATCAGCACTCTTAAAGGGCCCGTGTCCTCATTTTCATTGGCAGCTATTCTTAATGAGCTGCCCTCCTCCAAGGCAAACTGACATTGTTATTTGTTCATTCACTGAAATCCCCGTTATTATACTGTCCTTTTTATCTGGAATAATTATGAAAGCGGCTCACAGAGATTCTAATGATTTTTTTTTTGAGGGTGCAAACACAGACACACACACACACACACACACACACACACACACACACACACGTCTCTATTTCTAATCTTGTGGGGACCTTCCAGTCATTTCTGTGGACCAGAGGCGGCTGCTCTAAGACTACAAGGGAAGCTCTGTCTCCTCTAAAATGTCATGAAAAAAATTAGTCAAATGTATTTCTGTATTTACATTGCTATTACCACGAGCATGCTAGAATGTGTTCAGCTTCATGGCTAGTTCATCCAGAATCAGCAATAGTTTCTTGCAGGTCGTCTAACATGATTTTTTTTCCCATACATTCTTGTAGCAGCCCAATCCATTAAACCCCATGGAAGCTCAGCTTCACTGGACTTCAATGGCCCTTCAAAATATGCTGTGTTTTCAGCACAGCAAAGCTAGACGTTTATTGGACAAATGCTTCAAAACGTCATTTCCAGGGAAGCTCAGCATCTCTGGGAGTAAATGGGGCAGTGGGGTGGCCAGGATGCTGGGCCGCTGCATGATGATTGGAGGAACTGTCAGGGGGGGTGGGACCTCTTTTTGATTGACAGCGTTTTGACATCGGAGCATTTCAAGTTCGGTCCCATGTGGATTTTTGGCGAGTGATTTTGTGAGACAAGCTGCTGCTCGAAATCTGTTATTTGCTAGCGATATAGCCCACTATTTTCATTTGTACGTATCCTACTGTAAATAAAAGCATAAATATAGAGTTCTTGAGTTTGCTCCTTGTTTTGATTTAGTAAAGTTCGTTAGTTTATTTCAAACTAGGGTGTGGGGGCAATAATTGACTAATTTTATGATGTAGGTCTAAAATGTGCTTCCCCTGTTTGAAAGACCACCAGCCACCACTGCTGTGGACCTAACCCTAATCCTAACTATGACAATCCTAACCCTTACGCAACTCTAACCTTAACTATAAGAAACCCAACAAACTGCAAGACTTTTGGCTATTTCTGTTTTTTGATTGCATTCACAGATTTTTATAAAACTTAGTTTTCCCTTGAGGGGACACGACAAATGCCCCCACAAGGTAAAAATGTCAGGTTTTTATTACCTCTTGGGGACATTGTGTTCCCACAACATGATAATAAATGTTCACGTACACAAATGGGCACACACACACACACACACAGAAACACACAACATTGGCATACTCGAAAAGTGCATCACTCACTTTCAAAGCCTGAACACCTGTGACCCCTAACCTAATCACAAAGGACATTGGTTCAGCCAATGAGCATCGATCTCATCTCCCGCCCCCAGACCTGTTTTGTCCTTAGCTCCCACCTTCCCCAAACTGCCTTTATCACATGTGTGCAGGTCTGTACTGAGGACCTTGGTGCCTCCAGACATACAAAGCACCCCCATACCTCTCCCCCACCCACCTCCACCTTCCAGCTGACGACTCAGCCTTTCCTGAAGCTCCTCACTCAGTTCAACTCCATGTGCTATGTGACCTTCTCCATCTCCTTCACCTGCCCCCACTGTCGTCAACTTTTCAGACAGCAACCACAAACACTGCGACACGTGGATGGTGGGGGTGTACACACGTGGCTCACTGCATGACCATCACCGATGTCCCAGCATTGCTTACAGAGCCTCCCTCCACATCACGGGGTGATTTTTCGGGACCTACCAGCAGGTGGTTTGAGCCAATCTGCGGTAAATGGGACAGCTTTGAACCTCCCTTTGATCTTGGTGTTTCTTATCCACCGTCTGCTGCTCTTTGGATATCTACAAAATGGGCAGAGTCGAGCAGCTTCCCAGCTAATAATTTTGGGTTAGCGGAACGTTAATAAAACATTGTTTTTAGGTTGTTAGAGCGTTTATGTCCAGTTTTCTTGACATTCCAGGAACGTTTCTGAAAACAAATGATTTTAAAAACATTCTGACAATGCTCCTTTTTGGTCAAGTTTCCCGATAAACGTTTCAGTAACGTTACGGCAACATTAGTTATATAACATTGGAACCTTTTAAGAACTTTATGAGAACGTTGCTGAAAGTTGTGGGAACGTTCCCTGTTGGCTGGGTTGCAGTACTGGTGGTCCAGACTTTCGGTTTTGCCTTCACTTACTAGTGCCTTCGTTAGTGTAAGACTCAGCAAGACTCAGCCTGATGTTTATGGTATGACTATAGACAGATCTGTGATAGGAGCATTATGATATTACATGGAGGAATTTTAAGAAAAACCATCTCAAAACCTGTGTGCATTCAACGCCACCATTTAAATAAATGCAGAATTTTTTACGTTGTGTGTTATGCTGATTTTTCATTTGTAGTGTGAAATCAATTGTACTTTGAGTTGGCAGTGATGGATTTCATGTGGATCTTGTCAGGACAGCATGTAACACATGTACGGGTCCAGTTCAGTCTTAGCATGGAACAAAAACACTTTTTCTGGGCTTCAAACACTCGTTTTCAAAGGAATATTACTGTAGTAAAGCTAGGAAGGAAATAAACATAGCCAGCAGGTGGCATTGTCATTAAGGAATTGAGTTAAGAGTCACTGAAACCCGGGTGGGATCCTGCAATAATTCTGGGGGCCCAGATTAGGACAGGGGCCCTGGAATATGCCGGATGTCTGGCGGTGAGGGCCCAGAATTTTTAGCCTCGTCCTTGGATAGAAGAGAACACTTAACCAGGACACCATGGAGAATATACCAGCTCTGAAAATAAGTCCAGTTCTAATAAAGTTCCTTTGGGTGAATCTGCTGCAACTAGCTAAGTGTGTTAGCTAATATAATTCTATGCAGCTACCTAGTATAAACAACAATGTTACCATGTCACAAGTCACAAAGCTGGTCTGTCTGTGGAAATACGAAATATCTCATGGATATTTCTTGGTAAAAAGCTCCTCAGCATCTAACAGTGCAAGAAAAGCTGCTAATCAAGTCTTGCCGTGGGCCAGCGGCCCAGTGATGTGGTATTTCCCTGTTCCCTCGCTGTGGCACGTGCCACGTTCCTGCAGGAAGGGTTGGGGTGACTCTGTGTTAGTCCGGCACGGACGCTTCTGACTGCAGGTTCGAGTGAGGTAGCTGGGTGACCTTTCTGTTTGTTTTAATTAAACAAGCCACATCCGGTCACCCTCATCACCCAATCTTGTCACAGATGCACCCAAGTCACCGAGGGTACAGGGTGCATCTGTGATGCCGAGGCACAACACAGCGTTGGCACATCTGTCCCAGTATCCTGGCAACAAAGGAGAAGGAAATCTGCCGTCTTGCCCACAAAGGGCCCACGTCTTTGCAGTGACCAGCTGAGTATCGATCCACCGTCGGGGGGAGGATGATGGATTGTGGGGCGTCTGGACCTCGCACCCTCCCCGACTGTGTCTCCAGAGACCACCCAGATTCTCAGGGAGACTATGCTCCGTCTGATGACTGCAGTCACGTTCATCATTGTTTCTCTGTGTTTACCTAAGTTGACTCACATCAACCGTGTTGCTTCTGGAAGCCTCTGTGCCGGTGGGACACTCCGACATGACACCACGGAACTGAGAAGTTAAAATACGCTAAAGGATTTGCGTTTGAAAAACAGCGGAATTTAAAAAATAGAAAAGACTAAATGCTAAATTAGGCCATAAAATTTTTTATTGCTAATTACATTTTTTGAATCCCTACTTTTGTCCACACATCCCTACTTCACAACCACTAGCGAGCCAAAAACGGAATGCCAGCGAGACAACAGCAAAAGCCAGTCATGCTAACAATCCCTTAGCAGCAGCTGATATGTTGCTATTAAAGGCAGCGTTAGCCACTATGCTAAATAACCACCACCACGCACACACTGCTGAGAACCCATTCATGAGTGCATTACAGGCAAAGGAATACGGAACAAAGACTGATTAAGTCATTAATGACATGAGCCCAGATTGGGAGAAAATCCCTAATGGGGAATTTAACTAATACTGACTCAGCAATTAGTCAAATAACCCATCAGTATTGTCCAACTGAGTCGCTAGACTCTTGTACAACAAATGAATACATAATTCCCTGCGTGTTACGATACAGCGTCCAGCCTGCGGTAAGAAAACGTACAGAGACCATGAGGTGGTGAAGGAGTACGTCTGCTAGATGGTACTAAATGGCACCATGGTGTTGCTTCTTCCTTCGTGATGTAGGCTCAACGGTGTCTGGGCATCACAGGAAATCTGAGTCTGAATCTGGTGTCTGCATCTTTTTAAACAAGCAAGAAGGAAATCGGTATACTCAAAGCTGTCAGGTTGTAACACATTTTATAATTAAAATCAATCCACACCATACAGGAACATTTTAAGATCTTGTTTGATTAATGTCTTGCAATAAAGAAACAAATGATGTTTTCACAACTAGTAAACTGACCTCCCACTTGCATGGGCGTCCTGGATGCACGCAACACCTAAGAATCGTGTGAAAATCTTTGTGGCTACTGTTGCCAATGAAAGAAAAATTATGCATTACAATAAGCAATACCGATGCAGGCCATTGTCAGTGCTGCTAGAATAGCATTCAGAGGCCAGTTAATGCTTCGATTTCTGATAAATCACGTATAAGATTCAAATCTGACTGTATAGGTCATTTTATTGTAGGATGACGACCAAACGACGATGATGTAAACAGAAGCTCCATCAAAGAGACTTGAAAGTAACACTGGCTAATATCACGTCTTTCTTCCTCTAGCATTTGCTAGAATGTTAATTAGCTAATTGTCGTCTACCGTGAGCTGCCCACATCTTTATAGTTCTCCACATTTCCCCGCGTGTCTCATTCTTTGCGCAGGCCGAACCTCCAGCGTCAGATTTCTGCTGATTACGAGAGTGGGTGGTTCTTCTGGAAGATACTACAGTCAGGAGACAACTTGGCTGGTGTCTCCAAGGCAACCACCAGGACCACTAGATGGCAATGGGCAGCTGTTTCTTTTCTGTGTCCGTCCAGGGGTCTTCCTGGAACTCGGCCGTGATGCCTGGGCTTGTTCCTCCCCAGCCAGATCTGCGGGGGCCAAACCGCACAAATGCGCTTAATCTGCTCTCGCTAGCGAAATGCGCCATGGCGTGATGCCAAGAAATGGGGTCTGATTCAGGCAAATCCGATTGGCTGGTGGACGTCCAGTCTAAACACCGTGCATACAGTCAGGTTGCGGCTAGAATCATGAAAACAGATGGATACTTTTTTTCCCCCCATTTTCCTTGGCTGGATATGTAACAAGATCACAGTAATATCTAATTTCGGCTTGTTACAGCTAATGACCTCCGATATAAGATTTACCCAGAAGGCCAGTTTTGTTTAAAGGGGCTGTCGTCTGCTGCACTGAGCTACAGATTTCTTCGTATGACCTACAGTAAGGTCAATATGGCTGACGAGTGGTCTTTACACGGAGGAGAGGACCCAACAAAGCAGTGTTGACTGCGTTTGGATGGCTCGGGAAACGTATCGTGATCTGTACATGATGCCGGGAATGAACCCAAAAGGGGTAAAAACGGAGATCTGACGGTTGACCTTTGGCGCTGTTCCATAACGTGGTATGAACCCACGATGTTTTGGCTGTCCGTGTACCGGTGATCGCCGGCGGCGCCCACCCATGCCGCATCATGGTCCTTCTGCGTGTCGACACCGCAACGCAAGGGTAGCACCTTCGTGTAGAACCCGCGAGGAGTCCGTGCCTGTCCTTGGAAGGTTGTCGGTTTGAGTCCTTTGGCCAGCACGCCGCTGCAAGGTGCCTGTCCCGAGGCACGGAGATGATTTGGCGTGGAAGGCCTCGTCTGGTCTCAGTTGTACCTACAATTCCCTCCCGCACATCACAGCTGTGAAATGTTTATACCTGCATATAAAATGATATTACATAATATCGCATTCAAACAGTATATCTCTGTACTTTATATACAGCATCATGTTCCAGCTGTACATTATTTAGACAAGCAGGATGACACCTAACTGACCTTCATTAATACTAAATCCACAGTAACCTGTTTCAGGACAGATTAAACCACCATTCTGCGTGGTTTTTTGATGTGTCACCATCCCCATGGCCAAGTCTTTCTCCAGCACGCTCTGAGACTTTGTTCTTACTGTTTGTCATCGTCTCGTGCGCCTGGACACAGAACTTAGCCCCTCCTCTGTCCAGCCAACCTCTTCAGCTATACTACAGCGGAAGGAGAGACGAATGACATCAGCCCCTTAAATAATACATATTATCCGCTCCTGCATGTCAGCCTGTACGGCCCGGGCTCACTGCATCTCGCTTAAATGGTCCCTCTTTCAAGCCCGAGGGGTCCCAGCACCTTGGGGAACTCAGAACACCTGTAGTAAACTGAGGGGCCCGGCTAGGGTCCAGCTGAGATGTAAACTGTAAAATGAAGTGATTGCCCCCCCAGCTTTGGGAATAAGTTTGATAAAAACGCAGCGCTAACCAAAGCATTAAAAAATAATACTGCTGGCAGTTGCTTAAGAGAACAACACTAATAGAGCAGACGGCTCATCGCAACTTTTCACTGCGCATTTTGCGTAGAGAAACGGATTTGAGCTGACGCATGCATGAAGCTGTATCACCGTGTTTATGTGTACTTTTATAAAACGTGGACCAAAGCATGTCTATAACTGTGTGGGACTGCGATAAGGACCGCGTGACAAAATTACCTGTCTGTCCCTATGGCATGACCTGACTCCTTCGCACAATCCAAAGTAATAATTAATGAGAGAAGTCCACTTCTAAATGTACATTTTCTGAGGAATCGCCAGGCCTAACACTCAGCCCATTTAATAATGCATTCACGAAGTTACTCCCACATTCTGGAGATGTACCAATTAGATCATTTCGCCCTTGAGCTGCATGTGTGTCCTCTATGGCCAGACGTGCACCGCCTGTCAGTCCCTCCCCCATTATGTTAAAACAGCACTTGTGTTTTCTCGTTCTTAGGGCTGTCGGAGTGTAGATGCTCATCCTCCTGACCCCCTCCCGAATGTCACCCTGAGACTCGACCGCGTCACGTCTCTGTTCACACCCTCGGTTTTGGAAGGCAAAACCCTTACCCTGCAGAACGTGTGTCAGTTCGATGTGCTTACAGAAGGAAAGCAGAGGTGGAAATAAAGACCAGTGTAGTCACGTCCTCATTGAAATTCTGCAGGCTTTTCTGAGCCCTGCAGGAATTCCCTGTAAACTGTTTGCAGAGTCCTAGAAAATGATTATTCTGACACAAAATCAAAGGGGACAACGACGTGTGAACGATCAAATGCTCAGCTGGGGACTTTGAAGAGTTACAATGACAACATCATAAACAGATGTGGACAGATGTGAAGGTCTGGGATATGCTTTTTGAAGCTCTTTGATTGATGCAAACATTCAGTAGTGTCCTTCTTTCATCTAATGACATAGAACTTGCCCTTAAACAAACAAATCAAACATATTTTCAATAGCTTATTCACGAGCCCATACGAGATTGAAGTATGGTGAGCCATGAACCGCAGTGCAATTCTCCTCAAACACAAGCTGTAATTTTCCGCAAGATTTTTTTGGTTTCGTTTGGAAATCCCGGTGTCTTCACAATTTCGGCGCCGGCTTCTCTTTTCCCGCAGCACCGGTAAAGATGAACTGAAATTTATTAATTTGCACGAGATATTCACGAATAAATGTCGATGCAATGAAAGCAAATTCAGACGTTCTCGTTTACAAGGCGAGGGAGGTGCATTGGAAATATAAGTGATTTACCACATCAATGAATACGACCTACTTTGTCTCCCCCTGCTGGTCAAAATATTTAACAGCATGTCAAATGTTGACGACGCAGATTTTACCCCTGGGAGTTTGAGCCTCGCCTTATGAAGCGCCGACCAACGGATGATCCCTAAAATGCAACGCGATGCGTCATAAATGAGCTTTCACCGTTTAAAATGAAAGACAAACACATGATGCTAAAAATGAGCAAACTCTGGTGAGGCTAACGTGACTTTGGCCTGGAAAAATCATTTCAAAAAACACAAGTCATACAGCAGGCCCGGTGGTATTCTGTCTGACAGCTGTGCTGTCTCATTAAGGGTGAGCGGCGTCTGTTTCGGGTCAATGGCGCCATGTGCTTCGCGAGGCGCTCCTGCCGTGCAGTCAGAAACAAAGGCAATCTGTGCTGCACAGCTGGAGGGGTGTGGCCTCTTCTCCAGAGCGCCCTCGGAGGGTTGCCTGGCAACTGGTCATAAACGGGGTAATCTGAGGTCCAGATAGGACGTTGGGAAGGTGGGAATACGCGTTGCGATCTTTTTTTCAGTACAATAAACGGAACCTACACTCACTAAATGAAATCTTTTTACACAGCGTTGTCAGGAAAATTAATCCATAGCCCCGATTCTCAACCACAGCCCAGTGCTCTTAACCTTCTGTCTGTATCACATAAATAAACTTTGCTGTACACCACAAAGCTGTAAAACGTACTGCATGCTGGTGAGTACCGTGTCCTTCAATACTCCATCCAAGTACGTACCTCCTCCCAACAAGACTGCACATTTCTGTACATCCTCCATCCTCTGTCTCCACACCCTTTGTAAACCCTCTAACTTAGTATCCTCTACCTTCCAAACATCCCATATGCCCTCTAAACCACTATATTCTACCGTCTATACATCTGGCGTCCTCCAGTCCTCCGCCATTCTGCTCCGACCTCTTACTCCACACATTCCCTGCCCCTTCTCTGCTCCCGCCCCTTCCTCTCCAGAGCGAGAGGTCTGGAAGATCGCCCGTCCTGGAGCGGCTCCACCTGCCCCTGCCAGCCGCCCACCCAGCACGGAGCCCCGGTCGCATCAGGAACTACGCCGTGCCAGCGGCCGTGCCCTCTCAAGGTCAGGTGGAGGCTGGAGGCCGTGGCCCGGCCTCCACATCGGCACAGCCATACTCTCGTCTCTGTTTTCTATTAATCTGACTCACTTTTCGCCTGGGGTATAACGGCCACCTGCAGGCTCCAAGATTAAATCCGTATCCCGTTATTTCTGTCGCAGGAGGTGCTCGGACGTGTAAATACCATCTGCAAATGGCTGCTCGTAAGCCTCCTCTGAACCATTCTGGTAAAGCTGAGAACTGATGAGGAACACAAATACCTGGAACCCAATGCTCAGCTTCTCCATTCTGATGTCCTCTCCATTTAGACTCTGCTTTCATTTTTAATCACCTATTTTTAACATGAAGGACACAACATATTCTGAATGTTTTTCCCAATAAAATAAAACACACGTCAAACGGGCTGGTGTTGCGTTCAAAATTACGTTTCAGCTGTTTAGTGAACCACTTAATTAGGTCTTAGTGACGGTTATTCGGTACAAGAGATACCACCAGTACAGTCAGTCAGACATGGTTAGTTACCATGTTAATCCAGTGTCAGCTCCTCCCAGAGTGTCAGCCTCCTTGTTTATTTGGAGCTGTGGTAGGTCAGTCTGCACTATGCCAGTCTGGATTACGCCAGTTTAGGCTGTGCCAGTCTGTGGTCTGCCAGGCTGAGCTGTGCCAGTCTGTGGTCTGCCAGGCTGAGCTGTGCCAGTCTGTGGTCTGCCAGGCTGAGCTATGCCAGTCTTCCTAGTGTCCTCTCTCCTGTCTTTGGGCAGGTGCTATGTTGGTGTTTCCATTGCTGGGGTGAAATCATCTCCTGAACTGATCCACCTATCCTATTTATTTTAGTCGGGGTTGCATTGCTGGAGCCTATTCCAGGAGGGACAGGGCACAAGGCTGGGGCACTCATCTGGAAAGGATGCCAGTCCATCACAGGGCACAAGGCTGGGGCACTCCTCTGGAAGGGATGCCAGTCCATCACAGAGCACAAGGCTGGGGCACTCATCTGGAAAGGATGCCAGTCCATCACAGGGCACAAGGCTGGGGCACTCCTCTGGAAGG